>CAUYPK010107877.1:0-17041 GCA_963574355.1 Loris lydekkerianus | reverse complement strand
TCTGGTCTTGAGATTTTGTGATATAGGCTAGTCTCACTGGAGTTAAATGATATCTCAAAGTAGTTTTGATTTGCATTTCTCTGATGATTAAGGATGATGAGCATTTTTTCATATGTCTGTAGGCTGTGCGCCTGTCTTCTTCAGAGAAGTTTCTCTTCAAATCACTTGCCCAGCCTGCGATGGGATCCCTTGTTTTTTTCTTGCTAATGCGTTTGAGTTCTCTGTGGATTCTGGTTATTAAACCTTTGTCAGAGACACAACCTGCAAATATCTTCTCCCATTCTGAGGGCTGTTTGCTTGCTTTACTTACTGTGAACTTTTTTTTTTTTTTTTTTAATAGAGACAGAGTCTCACTTTTCTACCCTTTGGTAGAGTGCCATGGCATCACAGCTCACAGCAACCTCCAGCTCTTGGGCTTAGGCGATTCTCTTGCCTCAGCCTCCTGAGTAGCTGGGATTACAGGTGCCCGCCACAACGCCCGGCTATTTTTTTGTTGCAGCTTGGCCGGGGCTGGGTTTGAACCTGCCACCCTACTCACTGAACTCAGGAGCCGCCCTGAACTTTATATATAGTAACAAGAGTGTGCAATTAAATTCATATACAAAGTGTGTATATACACAGGTTGAGCATACCTCATCCAAATTCTTGGAATGAGAAGTGTTTCCAATTTTAGATTTGCTTGGATTTTGGAATATTTGCATTACTTAGTAATTGAGCAACCCCAATCCAGAAATCTTAAATGCTCCAGTGAACATTTTCTCTGACTATCATGTTGGAGCTCAAAAAGTTTCAGAGTTTGGAGTGTTTTAGATTCGGATTTCCAAATTTGGGATGCTCAACCTGTTTAAACTCTTATACAGGCTGATCTGGGATAAATTGTTGCCATTGTCATCACAGTAGTGATGGCAGGTAGAATTCTAAAATGGCCCCCAGGATTTCCGTCCCCAGGGCACTCTTTCCATATATTCTCCTCCCCTTGAGTTTGGGTACAACCTGTAAATATATGGAAGATCACTGCCAAGATTATGTTTTATTATATGGCAAAGGTGAAGGAATTACATTGAAGCTGTCATTAAGGTCGTAATCAGTTGACTCTGAGTTAATCAAAAGGGAGATTGTTCTAGTTACGTGAGCTCTGTAAAAGAGGGGCTGGATGTTCCCTGAGCTGGTAAGGTATTTTCTTGCTGGCTTTGAAGAAGTCAGCTGCCATATTGTGAGAGAACCAATGACAGGAACAACACACAGCCAGAGCTGGAGGGGCCACCAGAACCTTACCTGGCATCCAGAAAGAAAGTGGGGGCCTCAGTCTTCTAGTAATAAGGAACTGAATTTTATTACTACCTTGGAAGGGGGTGTGGGGCCCTAGACAGAATTGTGGCCCCCACTGAAACCTTGATTATGGCCTGGTGAGATCTTGGCAGAGACTCAGCTATGGTGTGAGATGATAAATGGATGTTGCTTTAAAGCCACTAAGTTTCTAGAAATTTTTTTTTTTTCAGCAAAAGAAAACTAATATACTCAAGCTCCATACAAATGGTATCTAGGTTTTAAACATCAACAGGACTGGCCATCTCAAGGAAGAGAAAAGTGTGTCCACGTTGTTCAATGCCGCAAATTACCTGCTATACAGAACATCAACTTATAAATGGTGGTAGAGGTTGTTATACTCTTCTTGTCAAACATCTCATTTTCTGTACTGCCTTAGGTTTAGTAGCTGTGCTTTCATTTTTCAAAAGGAATAGAAATGTGTTTGAGTTCTGATTTAAAGCTTCAAAACACAACATCTTACATGAAGATGTGGTTAAGTGTTTGTTTGGGGATTAAATCATTATTCATGTGCCTTCCCAGGTTTTTGCTTGCACTGCCTTCCAAAGAGTAGTCTGGCTTGTCATCCAACTAGACTAATCTTTTGGCTTTATAAGGAAGTAGAAGAAAAGGGAAGAGTCAGGGTGACAGGAGGTCAAACATCAGGGTTGGGGGTTCGTTTGGGGGAATTTGTTGTGGGACAGTCAGAGACTTTCCCCACCTGGAAGCAGGATTCCATATCCTTAATGTCAGGAATTCTGCCTAGCAGGTAGGTGGTGTTAATTGATATGTTTTTGAATAAACTATATCAAGCAAAGACATGGATAGCTGGCAAAGGGGGGATTTTGAAGACGTATTCTCTGTTCTACAAATCCCCTTCATGGTGTTCAAGATTGAAATAAACGATTGAGTTATTTTGAAATTATTCTTGTGATACTGCTCAACATCTGGACCAGGGAGATCAAAGATCTGTAAACATGAATTGAGCACAGTTTCTTGAGTACTCTGGCATTCCTGGTACAGGGCCCTTGAGGACACAGCGATGAATGCAATGCAGGCCCTGCCTTAAGGGCTTCCGATGCTGTCAGGTCAGAAAGTTGGTCTTCATGTGTGTTTACAAGGTCTCCAGGAGAAGGGATAATCTACACAGGCCCATAGGACCCAGTAGAAGCTCCTGTATCCCACAGTGTGGGCAGAATGTGTAGCCCAGGAAGGTCCAACTTGTCCCCCAAGCAAAACTTAAACATAAGAATCAAACATTTTCCTCTTTACTATAATGAATTACTTATGGCCTCAGTCTGATTTCATACCATGATTGACAAATCAAATTTGATTACTAGTATTCTTACTCATACACAGGAATGTAAAACTTTAATGGAAAAAAGATTAGAAGGGCTTCTATCTGAAGTGATTTTTCATAAAGCACCAACATAAAACGCTTGGGAAGTGACACATGAAAAGGGAAAGATGTTTATTCTTCTTTGAATAATGGTTAGCACACCAAAACCCATCTGTCCCCTGTTTTTGTAAATAAAGTTTTATTGGAACACAGCCATGTTCATTTGTTAACATAGTGTTATGACTGCTTTCATGCTACAATGGCAGAGGTAGTTGAAACAGAGGCTGTTTGGCTTACAAAGCCTAAATTATTTACTACCTGATCCTGTTTTTTGCTGACCTGTATTTTAGAAATACTTCTCTTACTTATTGATACCACATAAAGCTATGAAAAATAAAAGTCCTTGCAGCAGGAGTGTTTGGCCATTTAGGAAGATTTTGGAAGAGAAAACACAACTAGCCCTAAAAACAATAATTAACAGTTACTGTGCCCTTATTACCAACCTAAGTGTTTTATTAGCATTACCTTATGTGATCCTCATAATAATTTCATTAGGCATGATTATGGCCATTTTACAGATAAAAAAGCTGAAGCTGAGTTAGGACAAGGAACTGGCAAAAGACTGCTGCCTGTTGCATCTGGGACTCAAACCCATTTACTTACCTCTGCCTGAACCCAGAGCCTGGGATCTTAATACCACACTGCAGCAAAGGATCAAGATGATAAATTCTGGTACCTCCAGTATAAAACAACAGAAAGAAAAGAAATTCTTTCTCTTTCTGGGCCAGTTGCATATTTTGGGCTTGGAAATATATAGTATAAAAAAAGACATCAAATTTCAATGGTTATATCTGCCTTCAACAATTTGACAGTTTTTTAGCAGGTTATTTTTATTTCCTGTCTTTGAGGAACAAGTGATATTCATTGATCCAACCAACATTTACTGACTAGAAAGACCATCCTCTCCTCTAAACAGAATAATGATTTACTCACATAAACTTTTCTTACCACTCTAAGGACAAGGGAAAGACAATTTTAGCCAGACTAATGTATTTCTCAGCTGAGAACTTTTAGTTTCAAAGGGGGATATTTTTCTGCAGTTAGTTGCATAAGATTCATGTACCCTCTTAATGTAGAAAAGTCAGTCAATGAGAGGTCTTCAGTAAATGGTTGATTTGCCTTTGAAAAATGCAAGACTTTTGTTACTAAAATTTGTAAAAAGTCTCAAAAGGCCATGAAAACTAAAGATTAAGGAATATCAATTATAATTCTTCTGTGTGTGTGTGTTAAAAGACTATAGCTGCTCCCTAAAATTGTGTTTAGAGCAGTGCTCCCAAAAGGGTTGACTTTGTCCCCCAGGGGACAGTTGAAAATGTATGCAGATGTTGTCACAATCCAGGGGAGAGTGCTCTCAGCATCTAGTGAGTAAAGGTCAGGGACTCCACTAAATGTCCTCCCAGGCATAGGACAGCCCCACCACAGATGCTAATAGTGTGGAGGCTGAGAAACGCTGGCTCAGAGGCTTGTTAACTTGTGAGGGCAATGGGAGCACTTCTCCAGTTTAGCTTCTCACGTAGGTAGAAGGAGAGAGTAAGTTTGATTTGCTTAAGGAGAAGCTTATGAAATAGCAGAACCTGGTTCTCACCTTTGAAACTACTACCAGCTTATTTGTGGACAAAGGATGAACTTCAAGTCTACTTTTTGTTTTTATAACCTTGAACTTGTCATTAACATTTAGGCTCATTTCCTCCAGCTGCTGTAAAGAAATACTGAACTATAAACTGGTTGGCTTGAACAACAGAAAGTTAGTCTCACACTTCTGGAAGCAAGAAGGAGGTGTTGGCAAACTTGCTTTCTTCTGAGGGCTGTGAGGATGCTCTCTCCTCTCTCCTTGCACCTGGGGGTCTGTTGGCAGCCTCCCTACTGCTGCGTCACTTTGATCTCTGCCTTCATCCTCGAATAGCATTCTCCCTGTGCGTGTCTCTGTCCAATTTTCTCTTTTTGTAATGACATAGTCAGGTTAGATTTAAGCTTGTCTTAATGGCTTCATTTTAACTTGATTCCTCTGTAAATGCCTCATCTCCAAATAAGGTCTCATTCTAAGGTCCTGGGAGTTGGGATCCTAATGCATCTTTTTTGAATAATTCAACCTGTACACCACCATATAGACCAATACTATGATACCACATAGAAACGATCAGTTCAGTGGTTACACATTTCCACAATGCACGGAGGGTCCCCTGGCCTTTTGTGCATCTCGGAGGGCAGCCATTTTGAAGAGATTCATTGGCAAAGATTTAAATGAACTTCCCTTGTACAATTAATGTGAAAAGGAGTTAGCTTTTGAGGCATTCATGAGACCCTTCTTCACAAAAAGTGTCCTTAAAACTCCTCATAAAAGTGCAGTAAAGTCTAAGACATAAGAAATAAAGAAGATTAGTTTGCTTGTGGAAAAGCTATGGAACACGAACAACTTCCCTTGTGCTTCCAGGGAGACGGAGCTGAGCACACTTGCTCTCATTCTTGCCTGTTCGCTTTCCTAAACAGTCTCTCGGCAGCTTGTGGTCGCCTTTGGTGGTCACTAAGACCATTATACAAAAGAGCTCAATGTGCTCGCTGCAATCCTGCCACCCCAAAGCAACCAGCCAAAATTACCTGTGACCTTTCCCAGGAGTGTGAACAGAAAACCCTTCTTGAAAGAGGGAGCGATAAAGAAATTTGGACTTCATTCTTTCATGGGTTTGCTCATAGGAATGTTTATTGGCGAGACACTAAGAATAAACCCGCGTATTGAAGAGAGAGCTGGGAAGTTGACAAGCATGGCTAAACCCAGCAGAGAAATTTGATGAGGAAATTAGATGCTGTGTAGATGGTGTGTAGTGATTAGTCTTCTGAAAGCCAGGATTATTATATAAGTAAGGGGGGAAGGGCTCTTGCTTTGTGACTGGCAAATTCCATTTATACAGGTATTCTTCCAGCTAATTAGACCCATAATGGTGCATTTGTTTATACATTTCTAGCACACCCTCTTCCATGGGATACTTCAGTGAGACAAAACACCAAAACAGCAGCCTTTCCCTTTCAGAACTAGGTTGCAGAAAGAGGAATTAAGATTAATCAAAATGTACATCTAAAGTCTCTTCCTGTAACAAGTTTCTTTTACTTAAATCAGTGCATTTACATTTCATAGATTCATTAGTATTTGGACATAAGTGTCCTACAAACAATAAGAATTTTAGGTCTTTCAGATAGGACATTGAGATTATATAACACAAAAGAAAAGAGAGGCATACACAACCTTTCCCAAATGAACATTTTAAAATCTTACTCACTGATTCATATTGTGATAGATTAAAATGGCTCATCTTTGTAACCTGCAATCCCTACACAACTGTTTGTCATGAAAGGTTTTTCTAATGTTGCTTTATGGACCAAATGAGATAATGCATAGTATTAGCTACCATAGTACCTGACACATAATAAGTGCTCAATATAATGGATTCACTGCTCCTCATTTTAATTGTCTTCACCCACAACTCCTGACTACCCCTCCCAAAGACACACACTGACAGCCAAGATGCTGAGAATGTCTTGTGAACACTGTACAACTTGGCTGGTGCTTTGGTCTGCCTCCTCACAGGCAGCCAGAACAGTTACAGATTAAATGGCTTATTTAAACCATGGTAAATGAGTTTTATATGTGAATGTCTTTGACAGGCATTATGACCCTTCTGTGGGAAAAGCTCAACCTTAGCAAGCTAAAACTTCAAGTGCCATCGAATGTGGTCCATATTTCAGATTGTACAGACCGATTTTTCTGTCTGAACTTGCAAGTTTCAGGAAGAAAGTATTTGCCTGCTTAACATCAAGCATGAAATAAACTTGTTACATCTTGGGACTGTACCTAAAACTATTTCAGTCTTGATTTTTT
This sequence comes from Loris lydekkerianus, assembly GCA_963574355.1. Classification (NCBI taxonomy): domain Eukaryota; kingdom Metazoa; phylum Chordata; class Mammalia; order Primates; family Lorisidae; genus Loris; species Loris lydekkerianus. The sequence goes on along the minus strand of CAUYPK010107877.1, from coordinate 10,466 downwards.
AGGAATTGTGTACTTCATGATGGTCTTATAGTCATTGCTCTTAGTGAACTATTTGCTTTTGTGGGTTGTTTGTTTAAATAATACGTCCACCAGGTCGCTTGAAAGAGAAAAAAATACATAGTTTACTAATGAATTAATTTTCTGGAGCTCAATTAGCTAAAAAGGACAATTTATAATAAATCAATTATTGTCCTAAGCAAGACATTCAGCAGAAACCTGTCCATGTCTCTCTGGTTGAAACTGCATATGATTGGCTTAGAGACTTTCACTTAGTGATAGGTATCATTGACATTGTAAATGTATTTTCCTTCTCGTTCCTAAATACAAACCAATATTTTGTTTATACAGTGTAAAAGGAGGCACAAAGGAAAAAAAAATCCCAAGGATTTATTTACTAATGTAGGTGTATTATTTAAATGAAATTAGCTTACTTGATATAAAATACACTTGCTGGGCATATACTTTTTATGAATGCATGCTGCTTGCAGTATCAAAGCACTCAAATTGTATACATATTGCAAAAAATTTCTAAGTTCTTTACATATATTTATTCATTTATTCCTTAATTAGCAAAAAATATTTTTGGCTCCATTTAAGAGTTAAGAAACTGAGACCATAAATAATTGTTCTGAGATTACACAGCTAGTAGGTGGCAGAACTGGGATTCAAACACAGGAAGTTTGGCTCCAGATCTTATGCTCTTTAAATACCGTATTACCTCTTAATGAAAAGGGCAGGGATGAGGGAGAGAGAGACAAAGAGAGAGTGCACACACAAGTGAGAGAGACCTTATGACAGAAAAAGACGTGCAAAGAAGAAAGGTCTCAAATCAACTCTCTAAGCTTCCTGAACTTTCACCTTAAGGAAGCTTAAGAAATGTGCATAATAAACCCAAGAAAGAGAAAATGATAAGGAAAAGAGTAGAAATCAATGAAATTGATAACAAAGGAACAGTGGAGAAGATCAAAAGACCAATTTAGAGATGAAACTAGACAAATAATTGGTTTTATGATTCATAAGGTATGAGTTTATTTTTAGAATCTTCATGTAATAGTAACCCTTAGATTAGACCACCGTGTCTGGTCACTGTATTTATAAACCACTTAGAAGTTCACGTTGCATGCGTAAAAGTGTTTCCTTTGCAGTCCCACAATTTTACATTTAAGTAAAAAGCATATGTTTTGTGTATGTAAAAGTATTTTATGCACACCTATTTTCATTTCACGGTGGGTTTCATGTATTGCTGAATTAATTGTTTTAGGCATAAAAATCGTCAGCTCTTTCCGAAGTGAACATCCTGCCTCACAAAATATGCGGAAGTTCAATGCCTTTGAATTAGTCACGAATGCTTGCTTTGTTTTTTTTTCCGCAAACTCTGCCAAACCAGAACTGTTTCAGAGGTTTATTTTACCTTTAAATGGAAGGACCAATTCCTAGGAGGAAATTATATTTTGCACATTACAGTTAAAAATTATGTTTATTTTATTTTATTTTTGCAGCAGTAGAATTGCAACACAACAGTTTTCCTTTTGTAACCACTATTTGCCAAGATAGCCTTTAAAAGTGTCATTCCTTTTACTCCCTGAGAACAAAATTTCAAGTATGTTTTCTGCCTTTATTTTTTTGCCAGCTGTGCAAATTTTTATAAAACAGCTTCAATATGAATCTTTTATGACTGTTCTTCAGTCATCTGAGTTATACTGAGCATGCAAGCATGAGACATATCCACTTTGGATACTGGCTCCGAGAGAGAGCAGCATGCAATCTACACAAAGGAAACTCAATCCTCTAACAGCTAATTAAAAAAGCATTACTTTCCACCAGGGCTGACCTCCAGCCATGTAAAGGATAAAGATGGCTGTCTGTCAATCATGTTTACCTAACAAATTCTGGCATGAGATCATGATGAATGGACAGATCTAAAAAGGGACGATATTGCTCAGAACTCCTAGGTACTCTTAATACCACCTTTAAAGAGGCAGAAGACCTCATCAGTAATTTGAAACCCCTGTCTCAGTGCTAAGGGTACACCAGAGCTAAATTTGCCGAGGACGGCAGATACTAGATACAAGAAGGGCGTTAGAAACATATTTTCACATCCTGAAGGAGTTGGATGTAGGTGTATTTAAGATAACATAATGAATTCATGCAGCCAAATGGTTTCATTCAGATCTTCTAAAACTTTGCAGTCATTTGAGAATAAGCCAAAGACCTAACAGCAGTCTGTGTTTGCTCTGCCCTGAAGTTATCCCCAAATCAACCAGCCTGAAGGGATCCTTGAAGTCAGTTAGTGCACCTCCCTGTTTCCAGGCAGGACAGCAATAGTATTTGCTCTTTCAACTACAAAAAATATTAAGAGAAGGTGAGCCCTTAATTTACTTTGCCATGCTATTTTAGAGATTGGAAGTTTTTGCAGCCAAGAGATTTCTTCTAACTCTGAAGTAGACTCTCTCACTTTTAAGACAGTATTTCTTTCATTCTGCGCTTCATTTCATTTTTTGAAGTTATGGGTTAATATGAGGGTACTTATGATGAGGTTACATTGTTTGTGTTTGTAAGGTAAAGTTCGAAGTTTGAGTTGTAGTTGAATCCTTCACCCAGGAAGTGTGTCATATACCTCTACAATGTACCTGTAGGTGGGAACTGATTTAGCTCCTCCCTACTCTTTGGATTCTTTTCTTTCTTTCTTTCTTTCTTTCTTTCTTTCTTTCTTTCTTTCTTTCTTTCTTTCTTTCTTTCTTTCTTTCTTTCTTTTTTTTTTAAAGTAAGTCTTTAACATCAGCCATAAAATAATCCCTTCACAACTTCCCACTATGGACACTACTTTGAAGAATACTCTGGATAGGAAAAAGGTCAGGCTGGGCAATACTAGCTGACCCTCACTCTCTCCTATCAGATAACGACGGCGTCATTACTTCCGCTGACTGTCTAACCAGAGATCCCACCACAGCCTTGACTATGGCTGCCCTATCCCTTGCATTTCTGTGGGGCTTACCTAATCTACTTTAGTAGTGATTTTGTACACAAACAGGAAAATACTGACCTTCTGCAGTAAATATGAAAAGAACAATGCTACTAATAGTAAAGTACGGTGCCTAGAGAATATTTACTAGCTATTTAGATAGTTTTTTTTACCAGGAACTTTTAGATCCTGATTCTATATCCAGAGATCAGATGGTAGCAAAGAACAAAGCTTTTGGGGATGTTGGTAAGATCCTCATTGTTCTTACTTCTTGGAGCCCATTTACGAATTTTAGATTTATTTTGTTTTGCTAACTCAGGTTGAGACTTTGGTCTATTGTATATCTTTTGTGTACCATCTCTGTACAGATTATGTTTTATTTCTCCTCCAAATCAAATGTCAGATTCAAAAGTCTTTTATTGTACAATGATCCCAATTAAATATTATAAATTTTAATTGTTCTTTGACCTGGTCCTTTTTCTAATGTATGATTATCCATTCTCCACATTTTCTTGGAAAGAGATGGAAGTTGACATAAACACATGGAAAAACATACCATGATCATGGATTGGTAGAATCAACATTGTTAAAATGCCCACATTACCCAAAGTAATTTACAGACTTAATGCAATCTGTATCAAAATACCAAGGTCATGTTTCACAGATACAGAAAAAATAATTCTATGACTCTTTTGGAACTAAAAAAGAGCTTGACTAGCCAAAAGCAATCTTAAATAAAAACAACAAATCTGGAGGAATCACATTACCAGAGTTCAAACTACACCACAAGGCTATAGGAACTGAAACAGCATGGTACTGGTATAAAATGGAGACATAGAGCAATGACATGGAATAGAGAATACAAAAATAAAGCCATCTACCTATGAACATCTGATCTTTGACAAAATAGACAATATACACTGGATGAAAAGAAGCCTTATTCAACAAAAGGTGATGGGAAAATTGGAGAGCCACATGTAGAAGTATGAAACAGGACAACAAATTCTCATCATTCACAAAAACCAATTAAAGATGGATAAAGGACAGAAATATATGGCATGGATCCTAGAAGAAAATGTAGAAAAAAGCTCTTCTAGCCATTGGCCTACCCAAAGAATTTAATAACAAAGACCCTCACAGGCAGTTACAGCAACAAGAACAATAAATACATGAGACTTGATTAGAAACATATAGTTTTTGTCATACATTTATGATTTCTCTCAAATTATTTAATGTAAGTTTCTTTTAAAAACTTAATTAATTAATTAATTAATTATTATTATTTTTATTGTATGGGATTCATTGAGGGTTCAAAGAATTAGGTTACACTGATTTCATTTGTTAGATAAAATCCCTCTTATAATTGTGTCCCCACACCCAATATGTGTACCGTACAACGTGACTCCCCTATCCGCCTCCCTCCTCCCCTCTCCCCACTTGCTCATTCCTCTACCCATCTCTTGTATTAGCTCATCTACAGCCTTCATATTAGTTCTTGATTCTCCATTCTTGTGATGCTTTACTAAGAAGAATGTGTTCCACATACATCCAGGTTAATATAAAAGATGTAAAGTCTCCATCTTTTTTAGTAGCTAAATAGTATTCCATGGTATACATATGCCACAGTTTGTTAATCCAATCCTGGATTGGTGGGCATTTAGGCTGTTTCACATTTTGGCAATTGTAAATGGAGCTCTGATAGACAGTCTAGTGCAAATGTCCTTACAGTAAAAGGATTTTTTTTCATCTGGGTAGATGCCTAGTAATGATCACAGGATCAAATGGGAGATCTTATTCGAGTTCTTTGAGGATTTTCCATACTTCCTTCAAAAAAAGTTGTATTAGTTTGCAGTCCCACCAACAGCGTAAAAGTGTTCCCTTCTCTCCACATCCATGCTAGCATCTGCAGCTTTGAGACTTTGTGATGTGTGCCAGTCTCACTGTGGTTAGGTGATATCACAGGGTAGTTTTGATTTGCATTTTCCTAATCATTAGGGATGATGAGCATTTTTTCATATGTTTGTTAGCCATTTGTCTGTCTTTTTTAGAGAAGGTTCTATTCATCTCTCTTGCCCAGTGATATGTAGGATTGTCTGGTCTTTTTTTGTTGATTAATTTGAGTTCTCTATAGATCCTAGTTATCAAGCTTTTGTCCAATTCATGATATGCAAATATCTTTTCCCATTCTGAAGGTTGTTTGCTTTGGTTGTTGTTTCCTTAGCTGTACAGAAGCTTTTTAGTTTAATTAAGTCCCATCATTTATTTTTGTTGTTGTTGCAATTACCACAGAAGTCTTCATAAACTCTTTCCCCAGGCCAATATCTTCAAGTGTTTTCCCCAGACTTTCTTCGAGGATGTTTATTGTTTCATACATTAGATTTAAATCTTTTATCCATCTTGAATCAATTTTTGTAAGTGTTAAGAAGTGGGTCCAGTTTCAGTCTTTTCCATGTGGTTATCCAGTTCTCCCAGCACCATTTATTGAATAGGGATTCTTTTCCCCAGTGTATGTTCTTGCTTGGTATATCAAAAATCAGGTGGCTGTAAGAGGTTAGTTTCATCTCATGGCTTTCTATTTGGTTCCAAATATCAATGTCTCTATTTTTTGTGCTGATACCATGATGTTTTGATCACTCTGGCCTGTAGTATAGCCAAAAGTCTGGTAGGGTGATAACCCCAGCTTTGTTTTTATTACTAAGAATTGCATTGGCTATTTGTTGTTTCTTCTGGTTTCATAAAAAATGAAAAATAATTTTTTCCAAATCTTGAAAGTATAATGATGGTATTTTAATGTGGATTGCATTGAATAGTAGATGGTATGATCTACTAGTATGATGATGGTATTTTAATGTGGATTGCATTGAATCTATAGATTGCTTTGAATAGTATAGACATTTTCACAATGTTGATTTTTCCTAGCCATGAGCATGATAATTTTCTTCCATTTGTTATTATGTTCTGCTATTTCTTTTCTTAGGGTTTCATAATTTTCTTTGTAGAGTTCCTTCATCTCTTTTTTTATGTATATTCTCAGGTCTGTCTTTCTTTCTTTCTTTCTTTCTTTCTTTCTTTCTTTCTTTCTTTCTTTTTTTGAAGCTACTGTGAAGGGAATTGTGTCTTTGATTAGCTTCATCTTAGTTGTTATTGGCATATACAAAGGCTACTGATTTGTGAACATGAATTTTATATCCTGAGACATTGCTGTATTTTTGGATCACTTCCAGGAGTCTTGGAGTTCTCTAAGTATAAGATCATATCATCGGCAAAGAGGGAAAGTTTGACCTCCGCTGCACCCATTTAGCTGCCCTTTATTTCCTTCTCTTGCCTTATTGTATTGTATTGGCTAGAACTCCCAGCACTAGGTTGAATAGTAGTTTAATAGAGGACAACCTTGTCTGGTTCCAGTTCTAAGTAGAAAAGCTTTCAGTTTTACTCCATTCAGTATAATATTAGCTGTGGGTTTGTTGTAGATGGCTCAGAAATGTGCCATCTATGCCTAAATTCTTAAGTGTTTGAATGAGAAAAGGATGCTGAATTTTATTGAATATTGAATGCTGTGTCTGCATCTATTGAGAGGATCATATGGTCTTTGTTTTTGCTTCTGTTGATATGGTGAATTACATTTATGGACTTGTGTATGTTAAAGCAGCCTTGCTTCCCTGGGATGAAATCTATGTGATTCTAATGAATGATTTTTTTAATGTGTAGATGTAATCTATTGGTTAGGCTTTTATTGAAAATTTTTAAATTGGTCTGAAATTCTCCTTTTTGGTTGGGTCTTTTCCTGATTTTGATATTAAGGTGATATTTGCTTCATAGAACTTGTTGTGGAAGAGTCCTTTCTTCTCAATTTTTTGGCATAATTTCTGCAATATGGCTATAAGCTCTTCCCTGAAGTTTTGATAGAATTTTGGTGTGAAGCCATTTGGACCAGGGCTTGTTTTTGTTGGCTGAGTTTTTATTGTTTCTTAAATCTCAGCTATTGAAATCAGTATGTTGAAGAGATCTATTTCTTCTTGATTAAGTCTAGGGAGAGGGTGTGATCCCAGGTATTGATCCATTTCCTCCACATTGTCAAGTTTCTGGGCATAGAGTTTCTTGTAATACTGGATGGTCTCTTGTATCTCTGTGGCATCTGTGGTCATTTTCCCTTTATTATTTATGATTGAGGTTATTAGAGATTTTACTTTTCTATTTCTAGTTAACCTGGCCAAAGGTTTATTGATTTTATTTATTTTTTGAAAAACAAATTTTTTGTTTCATTAATTTTCTGGATGGTTCTTTTGTTTTCACTTTCATTAATCTCTGATTTAATTTCTGTTATTTCTTTTCTTCTGCTGGGTTTGGGTTTAGATTGTTTTTCCTTTTTCAATTCCATAAAATGGTTCCTGAGTTTGCTGATGAGCTCACTTTCTGTTTTTTGGATGTAGGTATCTAGTGCAATAAATTTTCCTCTCAGGACTATTTTTGCTGTATCCCACAGGTTTTAGTAACTGTGTATTCATTGTTGTTATGTTTGAGGAATTTAATGATTTCCTCTTTTATCTCTTTCTGAACCCAACTATCATTCTGTGTAAGGTTATTTAATTTCCAAGTCTTTGTGTGGGGATGTATGTTTTTGTTGGAGCTGAATTCCACTTTTATTTATTGCCTTGTGGTCTGAGAAGATACAAGGTATAATTTCTATTCTTTTAATTTTTCTGAGTTTTAATTTGTATCCTAGGATGTGGTCAATTTTGGACAATATACCCTGGACTGACAAGGAAAATGTACATTCCTTAGTTTTGTCATGATGTGTTCTGCATTTGTCTATTAATCCCATTTGTTCTAGGGTCACATTTAAATCCATTGTATCTTTGTTTTGTTTCTGTTTAGAGGATCTGTCCAGTTTGGTGACAGGGGTGTTAAAGTCCCTGACTATTATGGTGTTATGTGATATTATATTGCTCAGGCCTATCTAGGTCTATTTCATAAATCTGGGAGAATTTAAGTTGGGTGCATAAATATTTAAAATTAAAATATCTTCTTGTTTTATTGCTCCTTTGACCAGTATAAAGTGTCCATCTTTGTCTTTCTTAATTTTAGTTGTTTTAAATCTGCTTGTATTTGAAAATGAGATTTCAAACCCTCCTTTCTTCTCATTTCCATTTGTTCGAAATACTGTTTTCCATACCTTAACCCTGAGTCTTGGTTTGTCCTGCAAGGCTAAGTGTGTCTTCTGGAGGCAGTGCATGGATGGCTTGTGCATTTTTACCCAATCATTCAGCCTATGCCTCTTCAGTGGGGAATTCAGCCCATCGTCATTTATTGAGAGAATTGATAAGCATGGTGGAGTGTTATTCATCTTACTTTGTGAAAGTCCGTTGTGTAGTTTTATCCTTTGTGCCATTGTGCATGGTACATTTTGTCTTTTCACTTCTGGGTGTTTACTTTGCTAGTGGTTCATTGTGGTGGTCTGTGTTGAGAATAGCTATAAGTATTTCCTTACAGTTGATCTTGTTGTGGCAAATCTCCTCAGAGCTTGTATATTGGCAAAAGATTTGATTTCTCCATGAATTTTGAAGCTCAGTTTATCAGGATGCCAAATTCTGGGCTGAAAATTGTTTAAGAATGTTGAAGGTGGATGACCATGCTTTTCTGGCTTGGAAGGTTTCAGTTGAAAGTCTGCTGTCATACTGATGGTCTGCCTCTGTAGGTCAGTTGGTCCTTATTCCTGGATGCTTATAGAAATTTTTCTTTCATCTTGACTTCGGATAGGTTCATTACAATGTGTCTTGGAGAGGTTCTCTTTCAATTGAGGTGACCCAGTGTTTGATGTCTATCTGAATGGAGTGTGTCAGGGTCTTTAGTAAAACATGGGAAGTTTTCATTTATGATAATCTCTGGTAGGGCTTCCATTCTTTTGGGACAATCATCTTTCCCTTCAGGAATTCCTATTATTTGTATGTTTGAATGCTTCGTGGAGTCTTGTAGTTCTGTAAGTGTCTGTTCTGCTTTTTCTCTCTTCTTTTCTGCCCTTTTAACAACCTAGGTTAACTCAAAAGCTTTATCCTCTATCTTTGAGGTTCTTTCTTCTCCATGGTCTAACCTATTTTTGATACTTTCTACTGCATCTTTACATTCCCTGATTGTCTCTTTTATTTCCTTAAGTTCTGCCATATCCTTTCTATATTCTACACATCTTTCATCTGACTTTTGGTTCTGTCTTTCCATGTTCCTTTCCATTCCTTTTATTGTCTTTATCATCCATATTTTGAATTCCTTTTTTGTCAAGTCCCTTAATTCTTTATAGATGGTGTCTTCTACAGTAGCTGCCTCATGGTCCCTTGTGGGAGTTCCTCTGTTTTGGTTTTTCATGTTTCCTGAATTTTTCTTTTGGTGTCTCCTCACGTGTTCTTTCTTCTTGTTCACTTCCTTGTTCTTTTTCTTCTCACTGCCTCCTTTGCTTCAAACAGAAGTCCTTGCTCTTGACGACAATTTTTTTTTTTTTGGGGGGGGGATTCATTGAGGGTACAATAAGCCAGGTTACACTGCATTTGTTAGGTAACATCCCTCTTGAATCATGTCTTGCCCCCAGAAGGTGTGGCACACACCAAGGCCTTACCCCCTCCCTTCTTCCCTCTCTCTGCTTTTCCTTCCCCCTCCATAACCTTAATTGTCATTAATTGTCCTCATATCAAAATTGGGTACATAGGATTTATGCTTCTCCATTCTTGTGATGCTTTACTAAGAATAATGTCTTCCACTTCCATCCAGGTTAATACAGAGGATGTAAAGTCTCCATTTTTAAAAATAGGTGAATAGTATTCCATGGTGTACATATACCACAGCTTGTTAATCCATTCCTGGGTTGGTGGGCATTTAGGCTGTTTCCACATTTTGGCGATTGTAAATTGAGCTACAATAAACAGTCTAGTACAAGTGTCCTTATGATAAAAGGAATTTTTTCCTTCTGGGTAGATGCCCAGTAATGGGATTGCAGGATCCAATGGGAGGTCTAGCTTGAGTGCTTTGAGGTTTCTCCATACTTCTTTCCAAAAAGGTTGTACTAGTTTGCAGTCCCACCAGCAGTATAAAAGTGTTCCCTTCTCTCCACATCCATGCCAGCATCTGCAGTTTTGAGATGTTGTGATGTGGGTCATTCTCGCTGAGGTTAAATGGTATCTCAGGGTGGTTTTGATTTGCATTTCTCTAATAGATAGGGATGATGAACATTTTTTCATATGTTTCTTAGCCATTTGTCTGTCTTCTTTAGAGAAGGTTCTATTCATGTCTCTTGCCCATTGATATATGGAATTGTTGGCTTTTTTCAAGTGGATTAATTTGAGTTCTCTATAGATCCTAGTTATTATGCTTTTGTCTTATTCAAAATATGCAAATATCCTTTCCCATTGTGTAGGTTGTCTCTTTGCTTTGGTTGTTGTCTCCTTAGCTGTACAGAAGCTTTTCAGTTTAATGAAGTCCCATTTGTTTATTTTTGTTGTTGTTGCAATTGCCATGGCAG
>CAUYPK010107876.1:0-28990 GCA_963574355.1 Loris lydekkerianus | reverse complement strand
TACTGTGGCTCTTTGCCAAGTTTGGATTTTGTTAGGCTGCTTCTGAGGAGGGACCTCTGAGGAGCGATCTCCGAGCGCGTAGTCGAACTTGTTCGCCACCCCTGGTAGATGTTGAAACAATGCAGAGAAGGGAGATGGAATAATAAAGGAAAATAATTAACATTTATAAAACTATAAATGTTTGCTAGATTCTCTGCATAGCTTACTCTCCTTTAATCATGCTCCAAATGGAGTGGAGTAGATATTATTTCTTTTAAGTGAAGACACAGATTCTGAGTATAAAGTAACTACCCAAAACATCAGCAATAATCGTTAGTGCCAGAATTTTAGTTTGCATTCATTTCTTCCTGCCTCAGTATCCCTGTCTTCTGAATTAAAAGCCTAAAATATGTGAAATAAGTAAAAGCTGAAGAGATTGAAACTGATAAGCTTTGAAAAGAGACACAATAATTTTAAAAATGGATATGAAAAGAAATGTTATACCTCACCATTTTTATTTTAAAATTTAAAACTTTTTTTAATTTTGACATTGTCTAAAACTAATTACTTGCCCTGTGTCAGATGAAACAGGTGAACAGAAAGAATCAAAATTTTAATTTCCTCATCATAGATATTTTTGTTTTTTTCTCAATTCTTGCTCATGCTCATAAGTCACTTTTCTGTTTGTTTTTACACTTCTGATTGTAGGTTCATAATATATGAAATAAAACAAATGCAAGTCAGATCATGTTACAGTAAAACTGCTTGTACAATTTATGTACATTTTCAGCTTCTATGCTTTTATTTGTGGAAGAATGCAAGTTTAGTGAAATAATTTATTGCTAGAAATTATTGGCATAAACTTGAATATGGTTTGAGTGCATATTAACTTATTGAGAGGTTATATTTCATTTAAATAGAAATTTTTTATTTCTGTCCTGTTTTTCAGTTTCTATGTGGTCAAAAATACGACTTCATGGAAACAAACTCTAAGCTATCTGGTTTCCTCTAATGCTTAGAAAAAGAAACGAAGTAAAGTCTGAATATGAAATATACTTCAGTTATGCTGATAAAATGAAGATGTCTCCGTTTTCTACTTTTTCCTATTCCAAACTGCTAATTACTGGAGTGCGCAAGGGCTCATCTCTTCATTCCTCTGCATTCACTCATTTCCTTAATGATTATCTCAGTTCCACAACTTAGAGATCACGTATCTGCTGATGACTCCCAGGCACCAAAAGATAGCACCTCTCCTACCACCACCCTAGTTGAAATCACTGTCTTCTCCGTCAGTACCCCCCTGACGGGTCTGAATGCTTCCATTCTGCTCCTCTAATCTCATTTCTCTTGCTACCAGAGTAATCTTTTTAAAAATTCCTTGCATTCAAAATAAAATCCAAACTACTATCAGGACCTTTTGTAATATTATTGGTACATAGCACATCCATCTCTGTGTTCTCATCTCTGAGTACTTTTTTCTCTGTAAAGGCTTTGGCCTTCTTGCTACTCTCAAACATACCATTTCTTTCCCCAGTCAAAGCCTTTACTATTTGTTCCCTCTTTCTCTAATGTTCTTTTTCTCATTCTTCTCCACAAATATTTGTACAGCTCACTTTCATCATTTAGATCTCTGATTCAGATGTCGCCTTCTTAGAGGTGTCTTTCCTGCTCTCTTGTGTGGTTTCTGTCTTCCCCATTTGAATTAAGTTCATTGGGTTCACCTTGTTTGTCTCTATATTTCCCAGTCCCTAGAACTGGCTGCTTTGCATAGTCCTAAGAGTAGATACTCAGTGAATGGGTTGAGTGAAGAGGTGCATGCCTACGTGCTCACAGAATTTGGGGCAGTTTTGCAAATTCCCAAAAGCTCTGAATCTTTCATATTAGAATGGCAATGGTCTTATTGCCAATTTAGCTTCAAATATTTAATAACTAGGTCTTATTTGAATATAGTGTCAATATTTAACTACAGAAAGGTTCAGTTTATTCCATAGTATTTCTGGAAATGTATATTAACAGAATCAATTATTTAGTGGAGAAGTAAGGTCAAATAATACACATTTCTTTGCAACTCCATATCACCAGGTACATTAATGCTCTTCCATAGATCATTAAGTATATAAGGTTCTATTCAAAGATTGTCTTAAATATAAATTAGAGGGGCTTTGGAATCAAATTTATATTCAATTCCTGCCTCTGTACTTAACTAGCTGTGTGACCTTCAGAAAATAATTTCTCTGACCTGCACTGTTCTCACCTGCAAAATAGGACTAATAGTCTCTACCTCATAGATTTGTTGTAAGACTTAACTGATACTTGTAAATCATCTAAATGCCTTGCATATTGTAGGTGCTTAAAAAATAGTAGTTTTGGAATAATTTTAATAATAGCAATAGACATCACAAGGTGGAGCTCAGGTTTATATCCTTAAATTCTTGACTTAACCATCGAAAAACGGTTACAATTTATTTGAGCCAAGGATATGGCTCAACAATGGTCTTAACACATTTTCATCTATAACTTGCAGTTGGTTGCCCTTTAAAGGAAGGTGTCGTACAATTTGTGTGAAAAAAAAAATTCTTTCACATTATTGGCTGTGAAATTTTGCTATAAAAATTATCGATATTCATAATAGCTTCTCTATTACTTTTTTTAAAACCATATTTTTACTTATTGAAACACTGGGTAAAATCAGGGTAGACGACTATAGGTAAAATGAATTTAATTTATTTGCACTTATGCCAGGCAAACGGTACTGATGTCATCACGATGCAGCCAAATACAACACACCTTTCTACAAATCTTAGAGTCATGAACACATTAGGGGGTGTAGTGAAACACAGAGCCAAGAGGGGCAGAGGAGCTCAATGAAGTAGTAAGTAAAGCCTCCCATTTCTCAGAGAACTAAAAGTAGATGTACAGTGACTACTCAATCCCACTAATAGGTATCTACCCAAAATTAAAAAAGACCATAAGGACATCTGAATCCAAATGCCCAAAGCAGCACAGTTCACAATAGCAAAGCTGTGGAAACCTCCCCGGTGCCCCTGAGCACATGAATGGACTAACAAACAATGTTAGGCATGTGCACACCATGGAACACCATGTAGCTCCCCAAAAGGACAGAGACTCTGCATGCCCTGTAACAGTCTGGAGGGATTTGGGGAGCCCTCTCCTAAGTATCACAAGAACGGAAAAACAGTCCTGTCAAGCCCTCAATACCAGTCTGAAACCAGAAGACCAGCAATCAGCCACGTGAGAAAGTCCCAGTCAAATTCAAGGAGGAAGAAGGGGTTCAAAGTAGCTTCCCACCTGCCTGGCACCTTCCCTGGGTGTAGGGCCACAACTCTTGACTTTCACCTTTCATGTGTAAATTATATAACCTAATGGTTCGTTCCCTCATATTAATCTGAAATAAAAATAAAAATACCCTTGCCTTCTAAGTGTATTCATTTGCAAGAAAAAAACAAGGGTAAAACCTCCCACTCCCAGAAAGTAGGAATAATCCTTCACACATTTTTGTACTTTCTACTTCCCATTCTTGAAGTTAGATTCTAAACCCTAAAGCTGTTGAAACCAGTATTGTAACTACTTCTCTATGGCCAAGGTCGTCCTCTATCATGTTGTCCATAGCAGCCAAGGTATTGGAACCTCAGTTTAGACTCCAGTCATACAGTAGGCACACTGAGAGTCAGAACAGAGGCAGAATACTTAGCTCTAAAATAAGAAAGGAAAGGGTTCAGCCATTGCCCACACTGAAGCTGCGTAATATACCCATCTTCACACATCTTCAGGGTGCACGTTCATTGAGTAATTTAGAAATGAATCCATGGTTTGTGGGGAGGTAAAATACTTAGTGGTTTATTATAGTACATTGTGGGTTTCTCCAGCAGCTTCCAAGGCACTGGCCAGAAAATTCTGCTGAAACTGCCAGCAGATCTGTAAAAGTTCCTCTCCACAGTTAAGGAAGGGATTGTTCCGGGCTTGGGTGCATCAGATCTGACTGGTCCAGGAATGGTTGCTCCAAGACTGACTATTCCAGCTTTGATTGCGAAGGCGTCCAGATGTGTTCATCAGGCACGCCTGGTATATGGGGAGTGGAGGCCTGAGTATTCTGTGTGTGCTGAGACTTTCTGAGCTTGAGTGATACCGTTGCTCTTCTTTAGCCACTTGTTTTTCTGCCACCTCTTAGATTTCATTCTCTGGTTCTGGAACCAGGTCTTAATCTGTTGTAGCTGAGGTTCAGGATGTTGGAAAGTTCTTAGATCTGCTGGAGGCTGAGGTATTTCTGTCTCTGAAATCTGTCTCTGAATATACACTGCTGGATCAGAGAGAACACGGTTCTGGCCTTCTGTTTCTTGACCTGGACCTTATCTTCCCTCTTCACTGCACTCTTCTCTACACGTAGGTAGTTTAACTTTGAGACTACTGGAACAATCGGAGCTGTCCTGAGTCAGCAGATCCATGGAGGAAGGAAGAGGAGAGGCAGTCTCTGTGTGGGGCATCTCACTAGAAGACATTGGCAAAGATGGATGATTTTCTTTCTTTTTTTTTTTTTTTTTTTTTAATTGAAAAAGAGTCTCACTTTGTCACCCTCTGTAGAGTGCTTGTAGTGTCACAGCTCACAGCCATAGCTCACAGCAACCTCAAACTCTTGGGCTCAAGCAGTTCTCTTGCCTCAGCCTCCCTAGTATCTGGGACTACAGGCACCCGTCACAACACCCAGCTAATTTTTTTTTGTTTAGCAGGCCTGGGCCAAGTTCTAACCCACCAGCCCCGGTGCACGTGGCTGGTGCACTAACCACTGAGCTATGGGGTGTTCCCAAATGGATGATTTTCTTCAGGTCCACAAGTCACAGGCATTGGAGAAGAGTCACTAGAATCAGATGCTTTAGAGCAAGGCGACCTTTGGGGACGCAGTGGATCCACACTCACGTTATTGAGAAAGAGGAGAAAACTTAAGGGGCTGGACAATTTAAGGGGGGGCGGGGAAGGCTAAGACTTAAGTATCTAAGTAAAATCTCCAAATGTAAAAAGATTTAGACTTTTTTTAGAAGAGGAAGAAGAGGGCCCCTCCACAACCGCAGGAGGCAACCAGCTCAGTCCAGCAAAAATCAAGCTCTGTTTAAAATAAACTATCTAATTTATAAATTTCAAACATCCAGTACTACGTAGTATAGTTTCATAAAGAAGAAACCATTTCCGTATAAATTTTAAGTAATGTGTTTAATGGCCCTGCTAAACTTATTCAGTACTAGAGCTTTTGAGCCCTCATTTATGTATAGAAAAGATTTTCCTTAATTTCCTCCCTGAACTTAAAAGTTGACCTCATAAGTAGCATCTTTACTTACTGACCTTCAGGCGGTATTCTGACACTCTTGGTACCATTTTTTAGTTTCAAAGCAGAAGGGCTGAGGGCTGGGAGAATATTGATGCAATTTCTCTTAGAGGGTTTGGCCTGTAATTGTGATTAATAACAGTTGCTTTCCCTATCTGGAAGCAGACAGGCTGGTTTGTCTGCCTACAATCATGCTGTGATAAATGGAGCTATTTTAACTCTGGTTTTGTGTATCAAAGAAAACAGATGTAGTCTGGAACTGGAGGCTATCGGAAATATAAAGCCTCCTTAACTTAATCTTCATAGTGCTTGTTTTTGTGACTGACGAGCTGGTCAGTTTAAATAGCAGAGTTTGTCAGCTGTGTATTTAATTTCAATTTATGACTTAAGTTTTCAAATTGTTCATTTTCTAAAATTATACCTTAGTTCTTGTCAAGATGTAAAAAAACCTTGCTTAAATAAATATAACCAGCTTTAGTTCAAATATCGGTTATCTTTACCTAACCAAAATGATTTCCCATTACAGTCATGGGGCAGTTGCTCTTAGCTTTTTTGGTGGTCTTAACAGAACTTAATATTATTAGAAATGTTAAGAGTAAATGGAGACTACTTGAAAGAAGCTGAGCAAAAGATCAGATTTGGGGCCATTTGTTAACCTATAGTGTGAAATAAAAAGCATACAGATTGGAAGAAATGAAACTGTCCTTATTTGTAGATGACATGACTATGTAGAAAATCCCAAAGAATTTATAAAAACAGCAAGATAACAAGCTCACACATAAGAATCAATTGTATTTCTGTATTTTAACAGTAAATATATAGAAGCTAAAATTTAAAATATGATGCCATTTATAATTGCTTTAAGGAAAATGCAATAGTCATAAATCTAATATATTATAGGATCTGTGTTCTGAAAATTAAAGAATGCTGATGGAAGGAATCAAAGAAGACTTAAGTGAAGAGACATTCATGGGTTGGTAGAAAACTGCCACCATAGTATAAAGATAATCAGTTCTTTCTAAATCCATCTGTGTATTTAATGCACTTTTAATCAAAATATCAGCAAGACTTGTAGATATAGAAAACATTCTAAAATACATATGTCAAGGCAGTGGAACTAGATAGCTAAGACAATTTTGAAGAAAAGAATAAACTGAGAGCAATCAATCTACTATGTACCAGACTTCAAGACTTGTGATAGAGTTACCATAATCAAGACAATATAGTATTTGAGGAAGGCACGGAGACCAGTGGAACAGAAAAGAGAAGCCAGAAACAGACCCACACATCTGTGTCCAATGATTTTCACAAAGTACAAAAGCAGTCCAATTGAGGAAGCATAGCTTTTTCTCAACAGATTATGCTGGAGAAATTGGATATCCATAGGCCAAAAAAAAAGACTCAAACCCCATACTTATATAAAACTATAAAACTTTTAGGAAAAAAAGTAGGAGAAACTCTTCAGGTTTTAGACTGGACACTAAAAGTATAATTCATAAAAGAAAAAATTTGGTAAACTGGATTTCATCAAAGTTGAAAACTTTTACTCTGAGAAATACCCCATTCGGAGGATGCAAAGATAGGTTACAGAATGGAAGAAAATGAGTACAAACCACATATCTAATAAGACATATATATTATATATAAATAACTATTAAAGCTCAGTAGTGAAAAGAAAGCAGTTTAATTAGATAATGGGCAAAAGACAGGAAGAAAAAATTGAAGAAAATACAGATAGCAAATAATCACATGAAAAGATGTTCAGCATCATTTGCCATTAAGGAAATGCAAAGTAAAACCCTAAGAGATATCACTCCACACCTCTCAGGCTGGCTAAAATAAGAAATAGTGACAATATCGAATTCTGGCAAAGATGTGGAAAAACTGAACGACTCTTACATTGCTGGTGGGAATGTAAAGAGGTATAGCCATTTTGGAAAATACACTCAACCTAGCAAATGCATGCTTGAGCATTTGTACCAGAGAAATGAAAATGTATGCTTACATAACTACCTGTATATGAATTTTCATAACAGCCCCAAACTGGAAACAATGTAGATGTACTTCAGTTGGTGAATGGCTAAACAAACTGATAGAGCCTTTCCATGGAATACTAGTCAGCAATAAAAAGAAACAATTCTGGATACATGTAACAACTTGGATGACTCTCCAGGGAATTATGTTGGGTGAATAAAAGCCAATTCCAGAAACTTGCATACTGTATAATTCTATTTCTGTAACATTTGGAAATGATGGAGTTATAAAAGTAAAGAACAGATGAGTGGTTTTGAGGAATTGGAGCTAGAGAGGGTATGCTACAGTATAAACAGGCAGCGCTGGGATGCCTGTGTGGTGGAACTGTTCTATATCTTGACTGTGTCACTGTCAATATCCTGTTCTTTTGATAGCCATCAAATGAATATAGCCTTTCCAACATTGAAACTTATTAGATTACCATAAGATAGAAAGTTTGTTTTGCCCATTCACTTTTTTTGGTTTCCTTCGACTAGCCTTTTCTCACAAAATTTATAAGATGATTATAATAATTTCCACTGAAGCAATGTTGTAAACAGATTCTAAGAACAGACTGTAAAAGCCATTTTAAGCCATAATTTAGCTGAACATTAAAATCTATTTCAGCTATATCACAGGTTTAAACGAAAGTCTACAGCAAAAATTCACTGATCACTGCCCTGTCTCACCTGTGCAAATTTAGATGCCAAATCCAAGACAAAAACGCTCAGGGACAACATTGTGTTTGCTGTCTCTTAACACGTGCTGTATCAATAGTAGCTTCCAGGCTCAGTTGTATCACCAGGAAAGTATGGGTGGCTTGAATACTACTACTTCTCTTTGGACCTCTACAGAAAACTTTTTTCTTCCCCAAAATGTTATGTTTAAGCCTCTTACAAGTAAGATATTTGTTAGTCTGAGAATGCCAGTACTCCCTTATTTTATTTACAAGATAATTAACTTTTTAATTTTATGTGATCAGGAGTTAATCCCAATAGATGTTTTAAAGTATAATTTTTTTTAAAAGTTACGTTAGGTAAAATTTATTTCTAATATTATTCCATAGCTTTGCCGTGTAATACACAAGCCAGTAAGCTATATGTGGCTGTTTAAATTTAAATTAATTAAATAAAATTTACAATTCCCTTTCATAGTTGCACTTACCACATTCTAGGTAGTCTATGTTCAGTTAGTGGCTACTGTATTAAACAGTGGAGATATAAAATATTTCTATCATCACAGAATGTTTTGTTGGTCATTGCTGTGGAGCATTATTTTGTACAAGTTAAGGACCCCTAATCCAAAACCCAGAGTTCTTCAAAATGTGTCACTTTTTAAGCATTGGCATGATGCCACAAAGGGATGTTCCATATATGACCTCATATAAAAGGTCATAGTTAAAACACAGCCAAAACTTTATTTTATGCATAAAATTACCTTTAGGCTGTGTGTATAAGATATATATGAAACATAAATGAATTCCATGTTTAGACTTAGATCCCATCCCAAGATACTTTATTATGTACATGTAAATATTCTAAAATCCAAAACAAAGGGCTATCTCTGAAATACTTCTAATCTCAAGCATTTAAAATAAAGAATACACAACCTATATATATTTTTACCTATTGATTAGAGAAAGGGTCCCCAGAATATGACTTAAAACTTTTCTTCAGTGGACATTAGATTCAAATCTTTGGGTGTTAACTTTTAAAGTGAAGTAGCATTTGTCATTAATGGTTAATGTTCTCACAGTGTAACTTCTGTCTACTACCTTTCCCAGAGTTTCTTTCAACTTATAAGTGACCTGAAATTTAGAGTAAGGTCACCCTGCAGATGGCAATAAGTCAAATCCAATTGGTTAGAGTAGTAAATGTATGTCACCTGTGTGGAAATGTTTGAGTTCCTAGAAATAGACATTTGGAAGCATACAGACACCAGGATCTCTCATTCTGAGCACTGTTAACCCCTTTGTCTGGGTAAGTCTTCGTCCTGTGCAGGTGGCTACCCTGTGCATTATAGAATGTTTAGCTGCATCCTGGCTTGTGACCAGTAGATGTCAGTAACATTGCCCAGTTATGACAACCAAAAACATCTCTAGATATTGCTAAATGTCTTAGCGGTAGAGTAGGGGACAAAATCACCCCAGTTTAGAACCACTGATGAGCTCAGAGTCCCAGAGGAACTGAAGGAATTGAACACTTGAGGTTCTCTGACATACCTTTTCCTATCTTAGCTACTACAGAATAGTTTGAAAATAGCTATTTTATAAACTATATAGATAAAATTGAAGCATGAAGGGAACTGGTATTTTAGATTCAAGAAAAATATTATCATATTTAAATTGGTTTAAAATCTTTGGTATCCATGAATTTGTCAACATGATATCAGAATTTTCATTAGTAGAAAATAAGCCAGATGACTTAATGAAATCAAATATGACTTTTAGTATCCACTGAGCATTAAATTTATTCCTTATGGAATCTTGGATAGTTATAGTCCCATCTCATATTCCTTTAAAGATTGGATGTTTGCATCCTAAGTTTGAGATCTCTTGGCTAACATTCAGCACACAACCCCACCAAGACCAAGCATAAGAAAACATGCTTTCTGGACAAGCAAATGGACAACTAAATTCTCTTTGCAGGTTGAAAACTTCCTCTAAAGAAACATCATCATAGTCAGATCACCATGTTACTCAAAGAGTAGAAATTTCCCATTGGTATTCTCTGTTCTCATCAGTACTTAAGAATATTCCAGGGTGTCAGAACCTCATCTGGGAAAGTGTTGGATGTTCCGCTAAGCACTAGTTCCTTACTAACCCACCCATAGTTTGATTAGATGAATTAAACATTGAAATACACAGTCAGTCCTCTGGTCACTCATAGCTAAGTAGATTTTCTTTTTAAAATCTTATCCATAGAATAGTTCTATGGTATCCAGGATGTTTAAACTAGAACTCTCAAACTGTAGTTGTTATAATAATGGTTAGGTCCTTTTTGTTTTGGCTCTGGCTAAATTCTACTACTGAGCTTTAGTTTCAATAATCGAAATAATATAAATGTATGGCCTATTTCATATTTTTTTATTTCAGCTACATGTATAATCTTTTTGATTCAAAAAGTTAAAACTTATCTAGCCAAAGAGATCTCTATAACCAGCAAATTCCAAATTTATTCCTTTGTACTCAGGACTATTTGGTAGTTTCTGCCAAATCTTCAGTCCTTAAACCACACAGAGTAGTCCCAGATAAATTTTGGTGGCTAGGCTGGCTACCACATTATCCAACGAAATATCACCCCATCTTCTACTCCTTGCAATATGTCTGTTCATTCTTTTATGCTCTTGATCATACCACAAAATGCATTCTTTCTTGGATCTGTTAGCATCTGAAGGGCAATATGAGCCTAAGATTTCAAAGACAGCCCCTGAAAGCTTCTGTTTTCTTTGTTCCAAAAGTGATTTTTTTAAATGCACTGTACTTTGTGGAAGAATACAAAAAACTTTTTTTCTAATCTATATATACATTACTAGAAATTAAATTGTAAAAAGGGTGAACTCCACTTTTAATTTAAGCATAACAAGAATTTCCCCTTCCCTAATTTCTTTTCTATAATGTTCAATATTTGGCTCTTTTTTTGTATCTTGTAAAATACATCCAGTCTCTTGAATACCTGGCTTAAGTATGGAAGGTATTATGTATTTAGAATAATAGTGAATTATGGAATAGAGAGTCCCTGTCTTGATTTCAAAGATGATGAACTTGGCTTTTTGTATATGTAGTGTTGACTGTGAGGCTAGGTTTATAATTCTAAAAAATCAGAAGTCAAAAGAGTTGAGTTAGTAGCCATGAATACCCTATATCAGATTATTCAGGTCTAGAAAGAGAAGTAAGTGGCATGTGCCTTTTCAGTGGATAACTGTCATGTACAAGGTAAATTGAAATAGTCTTAGGTGACCTGTTCTTTGGTATCTTTATTCACTCTCTACTCCTTTAACTTGGCATAGCATATAAAAGAGTATCATTTCTTACCTTTCTGAAAATGAGCTCTACAGATATTTAAGGAACTACTATATAGCTGCATACCCATGTGTGTTACATGTGTACAGATTAGTAGAGTCAGCTAATTTTTGAATGCCTAATACAAATAAGGATCGTACAAAAGGCATTATTGTTATTTAGCACTGGAATAAAAACTTCTGCTTTGAAGTGTGTTCCCCAGGATTAAAGTCTGTAGTGTTTTGTAGTTTTAGTTTATTGATGTATGTGAGGCAGCCACAGAAAGTTCTCCAGAATCTAAAGAAAACTATTTCCAATTATTGTCTTGCTGTTAAGGCACATTGAGCATTTTAACTTTAAGTGTTTTCTGTTTGTTTGTACACTTAGCTTGCAACGTAATTGACTTAAATTGTTAAGAAAACCCAAAAATTTCTAGTGCCTTTAATAATATAAGCCAAGATTTCTAACCCCACTTCAAATTCTGTTACCAATGGAAGAAGAAGCTCACAGACCTGTTCCACCAAGGGGTTAAATTCTTTCATCAAATATGTTTATGAGGGACCACAGCTTTGTTGGCTGTACTGCCTTTTTTTTTTACTTTCTAGTTCACTAATCAAATGTATGTTAGATTGATTATTGTAAAAGTATAAACCATAGAAAATTTGACAAGATAGATGTGTAAATTATCCTTCTGACAGAACTAATGATGCACTCCAAGCACCTTCTGTTTTCCAGCCTTGGTGAGCAATTTCATTAAATATGCAGTGGCTGTTGGGTGGCTTCTCAGACGATGGTTCGTTCCTTGTGGAATTGCATTATTACTAGAGGTGTAAAATGAGCAGACAAGCTAGCTGTTTGGGCATCCTGCTGAGGTTCTAATGTGCTCCATCTTGTTGGAGCAGTTGTTTGCAGTCTTTTCAGGACAATTACATCCATAACCACAGGACACATTCAGTGAAACTATATTACAGATAACAGTGGAGGCTGGCATTGACTGTTCTTCACTTCTTGAGTTGCCTAAGTGTGGGGAGCTTATAGTTATACAGTAATGCCACTTTTACTACTCACAGCATAGTTGCCCTTTTTTTAATCTTGTAGAGCAAATTTGGAAATGACCGATTTTTAACTTTTTTAAAGTGCTTAAATGACCGTATTAGAGGTGAAGAGACTTTACTGATTCTAATCTGTTTGCAGGTGAAAAACTAAGGCTGAAGCATAGTGTCATGGGTTATCTCTTAGGAGTAGGAGGTCCTGTAGAACATCTTTTAGGTAGTAGAGATTGCGTGAACAGGGAATTTTATTGTTTAGCTTTAGAGCTATCTTAAACAAAATTTTTCATTGTGAGTTTAAGATTTTTTTCCTGCTGAACCTCAGTCCTCGCTCCCATCTTAATACCAACAATGCTTTTTTTATTTCAAAAAGCCACAGAAAAATATCTTGGCTTGCTGAGGGTATCATATGATTTATTATTCTGATGACAATTTGATGGTTTCCTGGAGACCCGGACACAAAAGATGGTTCGAGTTGAGGTTGAAATGATATTTAAGGTTTCCAAAAGACGGATACCATGATGTATCACTATAGCCTGATAAATGGGAGTGCATTTTAGAATGACAAGCTGAATACTTTAATGAAAGAAGGTTTCTCATTTCAGTTGGCCAATTAAATCACTGTTGATGACTTTTGGATTATTAATGAACATTTGTGGAAAATGATCATTTGAATTCAATTATTATAGTATAATGTATGTGTGGTTTTTTTTTTTTTTTGAGAAGTCCTAACTGCAAATAATCCTAACTATAAACTGAAACCTATATCCATTTTGCCACAGATAAGTCAGCATATTGCTTTGCTTTTTAGTGCCAAAATACGTTGTTGGCATTTCAGAATTCTTTTACAGGTTAAGTACATACTCTTTCTTACAAAAGTTCTACTTAGAAAAGATTATGTTTTCCATTGAGTGCCTTTTAAAATATAATATAATTTATACTACTAACCATTATGTTAGCAGTATAAATTCTCAGACAAACTAGCAAGAGCTAGAAACAAAAAAAGGGGAACTGTATATGGTATATAAAAGCAAAAGATGAAGAGGGATTAGGTATTTGATTTATTTAGTGCCTTAAAAAAAATCTCTAAATCTGGGAACCTAATAGGAAGAAAGTGGCCATTATGTGAGAACATGCAAATTAATTTAAAACTGTATAACTGGAAAGCTTTATAACCGATTTTTAAAGCCTATTATAGGTTTATATTTTTAAAACTTTTGTGCCTATAAAAATACTTAAAAGATATATGTCCTGTCATTTTTGTTAAGTATAAACAACAAATTCATCTCTATGTGTTTTTCTTTAGTTAACTTCATTTTCTTTGAAGCTTGGTGTATTTTGATAGTTAAGACAGAGATGGGTTCTTTTGAAATGCATGTTTTTCTCATCTTGTTATTTGTAGAATGGGCTGTAATCTCACTCCAACCTTCCTTCAATCTCCATTTCATAGTTTACAGAGAAAGGAGACACCGTGCAGCACAGACTTCCCCTGGGACTACATCGGACTTAATGAGCTTGATAGTCTGGTGGGCTCAATAAATCAAATAAAGCAAAACATTTCTCATTTTTGAATAAAAGCATTTATCACACAGTGTTTGTTCACTCGTGGTCACAAGATTGATTAGTTCCCAGCATCATAGTGTATATTGAAGCATTTTTGATTTTGTTTTTCCAGTGGGCAAGTTACGGAAGCAGTGGCTAAAGGAAAGTATCTCTGATGTCGGCTTTGGGATGCTGAAGTCTGTCAAGGAATATGTGGACCCCAATAACATCTTTGGAAACAGAAACCTTTTATAAATCGATTAGTATTGTTTAAAAAAAGGTCACTTTTTTTTTTTAAAGCCTTCGACTATGGTTATACCAGTAATCAAATATATCATGGACTATATTTTGGCTACATTTGTTTGTTGATTTAAAATAAGTGTGTTTTCATTCTGTAGTTTGTTTTGTTTCTACATCTATGGATTGACAGATGGTATTTCTAAACCTCTCTCATTGTAGGTATATCAGTTTACAACCCAACTGGTTGTCATTTCAAATTTTAGTCAAGCAGTTCAAGGCTGTCAGTTATTTTGTAGGAAGGTGCTGCTAGCTGTTTTGTATTGATGCTTCCTCTTGGGGAACAAAGGCAGATTTTGGTGTCATCCATTGCTCATCTAATATCTTTTTTAAAGAACATTCTGGGAAGCAGTTATCTAGGGAAGGAGATTCCACTGAGGAGTGATACATGTATATGTTTATTAAGAGCCTATTATAGTGTGACTAGGCCATTAAGGGAATATATTCATGAAAGAGTAGAGAGAATAGTTTATTTAGAATGGTTTTGGTTTTATAAGGTGCTTGGCCTACATTTTTATTTGAAATTACAGAACAGGTATAAAACTGTAAATCATCAGTATACAAATTACTCTGGTAGGGGATATCTTTTTCTCTGCTTCTGTTTCTTCTGAGAAATGAGCTGTTTTTGTATCACTGAGATAACCTGTTGTTATATCCAAGTTCATTTATAGTATGTTTTGTAAGAAAAGATGACTTATCACTCATTGTAAGTGAAGAACAAGGGTTACCAGGAAAGGAACGCCTTTATTTAACTGAGAGTCCTGATGTTTCTGATTTCACATTCTTGTTGCTGAGATGCAGAAGGAAGTCTTTACACATGATGCCTCCAGTTGGAAGAATTATTTGTCTGAAAAAACAGTCATTTAGCTTTTGAATTTGAAAGCCTCAGAAGTTTCACTGACAACTTTATTTTTTAAACTAACTCAAACAGCATGATAAATTTTCATATAAAATTAAATTGTCGATTTAGTTTTTAATAATGGTTTAATGCCTTTTTGAATTACTGGTTTAACCTAAACTTTTAAAAAAAATGTAATGTATTATTGCATATCCACGTGTCATAATCAGAAGTTTGAGATATCTTATTTCTTAAATAATGACATTAATCACATTTAGCAAGCATTTTTACATTTAAACCTGGATATTAAAATAAGAGAAATGATTACTTTGAATCACTGTCTGTCAAGGTACATGATTCACATTTTGAGATGGATTCTTTTCTTAATGCAATACCTAACTTTTGATAATTTTTTAAAATTAATATTTGATCAGATAATGTAAGTCAAAATGCAGATGATCCTTTAAAAGGACATTCTGTGTAGCAACAGCTCCAAAGTATTTTTGGGCAGTTTGATATCTTTTCTATCTGAAATAGCCTTAACCAGAAAAATGAAAATTTAAAATTGACAAAATGATATTTTTAAAACTTCAAAATGATAAATAATTTTTGACTATTAAAATTGGCCTCAAACTAATAAACTTTAATCTGTAAGCAAATCAAAATTAAATATTAGTTTAACAATAAAAACTAAATAATTATTTTTTAGAAGCTGCCTCTCTTCATTGGTGATTTATTTTTAATTCTAAAATTTTCAGGAGATCTTTGCTTGAAGCCCTTAATATTTGAAATGGATATTTGATGAGAAAATTGCCTCTAGAATTATAACAATCTCAGCTTTATAAAATGCATCTATTCATGAAGGTAATTTCTCTAATTGGTGATCAAAATACAAAATTTAATAAGGAACTAGTATCTCACTGGAAGTATATACATGTTTCTGAGAAATTTTTTAAAATAAAATAGATTCATAAGTAGATTCATTCCCTTGCATGTGATTGTTATAACATTCTCTTCCAGAGAGTTCAGATTTCAGCAGCCTTGGAAATCTGTATTTGTTATTAGGAAACTATAAATGTAACATCTGAAATTAATTGTGTTCACTATTGTACATGAACCTTAAGGAAAATGGTGGTTTATGTCTTTGTTTTTCAGTGTGTGCAGGACTCCCAACTTTGATTTTATAATAACAACTACATTTTGTAGTTGGAGTCATTTCTACAGGGAACATTTTCAAACGTAAGAACATTCATCAGTACCCTGTTGCTCTGATGTAGTAAACAGGAAGCTTTCCCCCCACTTTTACACGCCCACTTCTGGGAGGTGCCTCAGTATAGACTTAGTGTCTGTGGAGGACTGAGTTCATGAATATGCACAGAAGCACTTAAACCATGCCTCTTACTTCTGAAGTATATGAAAATGGCTTCATAAAAGCTAAAGTCAGGAGAACATTATGTGAGCCTTCTTAACTCATTTTGAATACGTTTATTTAAAATTTTTTAAAAGCCCGTATGTAGTCTACTTGGTTTTCAGTACAGTGTAACACTTCTCTTTCTTAAATTAGTCATATTTGTAATATTTACTTAAATTTGATGATGTTACATTTGGAATGGGGTTTCAGTGGGAATGGAAATGTGCTGCTAGTGAGAAATGGCTTTGAATACTAGAGACTCAATATGAACAGGCTTTACTGACCTTTAGAGAAACTGTTGCCTTAATGTTTGGTGCAATTTATAGTAATACATAAGTGAATTTAGTCTTAAGATACATGACTTGAGCTTTTTTTAGTTTGGTAAGAATCGTGGAAGTCACATGTTCATTGTCCCCATCATTTTACACAAGGAGGATTAGATTCATTCTTCTTCTGAGGAATTAGGAGTTTTCCTAATTCCTAGAAGTACTTACATATTATAATACTATTACTTAAAAGTTATTTATGAAGCTAGAAGCCTTACAGTGTGCTTAGTTGTATATTTTGAAAACAAAAGCCCAATAAAGGATGAGCTTCCATCAGTGTGTGTACTATCCTATATACAAATGGTTGCAAGGAAGCCCCCCCCCAATATTCTGTTAATAACTGCTAAGTTCTAGCTTGCATTTTTCAAAATGCCTTTCTGCATGTTGGCCCCCAGCAATCTTCCTTTGTCACATTCTTTAATAGCTACAATTGAACTGTAGCTTAACAGAGATACTTTGTAATCTTAAGTTGAATTGTGTTCCTTTGGCTTTTCAAAATGGGGCTGGGTTTGGTTGAGTCTATTCCATATAAATATCAGAAAACAGTTATTTACTATACAGATCTATTTGCATCTGTATAGTAAATAACTATATGGAATGCTGCAGAAAGTTCATCTGTATTTTAAGAAAGAGAGAGACAGGATTTAAGGACTTTAATAACTTGGTTTATCATTTACTCTTTGGCAACTTTGATTTTAATTAGGACTTAGCTCATGGTGGGGAAAAGTGAAAAGTAACAGTACCAGTTTAGGATAGAGGAATTCAGAGCGTTTCATCTTTGGTTTATGAGTTATGGAAGCTTGACTTTGTTCTAGGCTTCCTGTTCCCAAATGAGCCATATGTCATTATATTCCCTCAATTCTTACCAATTTTACTTTCCCGAAAAGGAAACAATTTATACACTGAGTCTAAAATCTGAAAGTGTAAAGGTTTTCTTAAACTGTTGAAATACAGTATCTGCTATAAAGGTTGTTACTCAGTTTTCTGCTCCTAAGCCAAACAGTATTTGTCTTCAATGTGAAATTTAACTGTAAAAATTACTTATAATGTCAAGAGATTATAGAAACATATTGTTAATAAAATGGACCTGGGTCTAAGATTTATTTTTATTCTTCAAAGGGAGTGTGAAGCTGTTTATTCTTCTGTTTACACTCGGGTTTTTCTTTCAACTTTAGTTTTTCATCTCCTTATTTCCACTGATATGAAAACAATTCTTTTTGTGATTTTATTGATGTAGCATAATCAAGTGTAACCTATGACTAAATTCTTTGGATTTATAGCTAAGGCTATTTTTTAATCAATGTTATATTCCTGGGAAGTGTTTAGTCTTCTGTGAACCTGAAGCATTCACTTTTGAACCTGGTAAGGTCCTCAAAGAAGGAACACTCTTGTCCTCTTCTAACCATAGTAACAAGAGTAAGGACCACTGATGCATAGAACACTCAAGCCAAAGAATCATTCATAAATAAATAAATAAATAACATAAATTACATAAATAAATTACACAGAATTTAGTAATTTTAGTTCTGTGAACATGAAAAGATTTCTTTTTTGGTTCCCAAAGGAGAATATATATGTTTTTCAGCAAGGAAGAAAAATAATACATTAAGTATCATTAAGAACATTTTTCAGAGACTGAATTCCAAATCTGAGCTAGGAAAAGAACAAAAAATAGGGTGACTTTGTAAGCAACATGTATGTTTTTAAGGCATCTTACCAGTTGACAGTATTTTTCATGAAAAACACATGCACCCTATAAAACATGTTTTTAACCCTTAATGTAATCTTGTTTGCATATCCAAAAAGGACATGAAATGCTTGTACTGGTATATAGTTCCTATAAGTAGTTAATTTTGAGCTACTTACACAATATCCCCAAAAGCTCAAAGTGCCTTGTTGGGATTTTTTTTTTCCATGGAAAAGCCATTATTTAAATTGAGTGGGGGAGGATATGTCTTTAAAGGGAGGTGGTCAGCAGTTCAAGGCTAGTCCTCTTCAAGAACATATCAGGATTAAGAAGTGGCATGTGGAAACACTGATAATCCTTTCCACGCTGTTGGTTTGGATCATTATTCCTGCAATTTTAACTGCGTTTATGGTAATAGACCTGTACTTAGATGTACGGCTAATCATTCAGTGGGATTTGTATGTACTTTGCATTCCTACATCTTCATTCCTACTGTCCCAACCTAGTAGCCCTACGATGTGGCTTGGTGAATGGCACTGAGCCTTGAGACAGTCGCTACATGCTTCTGGATGTTTGCCCAAAGCCTGAGGGAGGCCTCTATTCCGAATGGTGTGTGTCCGTCCTTTTTTGTGTGATGGTGCCTTCAGAATAATGAATAATATTTCTGTTTCTGGACAGTGATAAATCTTATGAGAAATATGTGTAAGTTATATAGTTTCTGTCCTTTATAGCTAAACCTGTGAAATACTTTGGCTCTGATACAACTTGACTTGAATAATATCATACCCTGGGTCTTCCTCCAAGGCAGTACATATTCCTGCCAGTACTGTAGTAATCTTTTGAGAACTACATGTGGGTAAGCACTCGTATGTAAGCCATTATACTGCTGTAGCTAATGCATACAACAATTCTTCTTCTTACACTTATAGTCTAAAAGCAGATACGTAGTGGGAAGGAAAATTCCCAACAGTTTCCAGCATAGCTTTGTCAATTCAGACTGAGCCATACTGTTTCCCACAAGGGCTCAACACACAGCCTGTTGACCGTGCTTTCAGTGTATGTTCAGATTCTCCTTTTATTGGTTTTCCTAGACTGTACTGTTGTATAAGCAAATGCCCATGTGTGATTTTTATGATGTGCTGGGGAAGAATAAAATAATACCACAACCACTAATTGTTATAGAAATTATTTATTTCATGTTGATTTCATTTCACCTTTGTTGATGGCACCGAGGTGTGCTTAGAGAAAACAAATAGGATACATTTTGTACACAAGTAGCCTCTCTAATCCTGAAGGACAGGTGCACAGACATCTGTTCTGTTGCTCCCACGTTGGAGGGAAGGTTGTAGCTATTTGGGCTCTGAAATGACTGAAGATCAGACCTGTTGAACTGTGTCTTATGTCTTACCTGATACACTTCAGTAATCACTGGCCATGTTAGGATTACAGCTCTTGCATTATTTAGTTAAAGAAAGCTGTTTTCAGCCCGACTTCTATGTTCAGAGTGAATGAACCTTAGAAATCTTCCCATCTTATTTCTACCCTGTATGTAACTGCTCCCTAACTTTTCACACACCCCAGGCCACAAGCGGATAACCAGTCTTCCTGGACGTTTGTTGTCACCAAATGGGAACTTACTGCTTTTCTGGGAAACCTTTTCCAACTTCTGAAGTCACTAGTTTTAAGAGGTTACGACACCATCTGTCCAAACTGCTTTCTGTAGTCCTAAGGAACTGTCTCATTGCTTTGATGAAGGGCTTGTCTTTAGGCATTTAAAGACACATCTTATGTTCTCCCAGGTTTTCTCTGATCAACCTTTGTGCCTGTATTTCTAGAGCCTTCACCATCCTTATCCTTTTCATGTGTACTTGTTCATTATTTTTAGAAAAAAAAATTTTTTTTTTTAAGAGACGGTGTGTTACTTTGTCGTCCTCGGTAGAGTGCTATGGCATCACAGCTCACAGCAATCTCCAGCTCTTGAGCTTAGACAGTTCTCTAGCCTCAGCCTTCTGTATAGCTGGGACCACAGGTGCCTGCCACAACGCCTGGCTATTTTTTTGTTGCAGTTTGGCCAGGGCCAGGTTCAAACCTGCTACCCGCGGTATATGGGACTGGCACCCTACTCACAGATACAGGCACTGCCCTGTTCATTATTTTTAAAGTGAGGTATTTAGGCTTGATTACAAATGTTCCAGAATAGTACCAGTGCTTCCCTTATACAATAATAAACACATTTTTGGTAGGCAGTGTCAGTTCCAACTGAAATTAGATTTAACAAAGCTTGTCTGTTCTGCATGTGACATTTTGACTATAGCTTCCTGGAGGCTGGGGGTTTTTTTAAGCCCCATTACCAGATTTAGTTTCAGGTTTTAAAATTGTTAGCATCCTGCGTCTTACCCACAATTTTTTCCATTCCATACAGCTCAGGTCACCAGTAGAATTGAGACATACTGTGTGGAGGCGTACTCAAGAGGGGTAACTGTAGTGTGTATGTATCTTACAGCAGCCTGCCTGATCCATGACTTTGATCTTTCCTTCATGACAGAGCATTTAGAATTCAGGCAACTATACTTCCACTTGACATACTATTGTCCGCCTCGTGTTTTTACATTTAGGTACAAATAGGATTTTTATTCAGTGAATCAGCATTTATGCCAGATAAACATTAAACAAGCAGTATGTTTACTTAATTTAACTATGCTGCCAGACTGAAGTCTTGGAAAAGCTGCTGTCCCTGTTTCCTGTGCCGCCCTATCAGAAACAAAGGAAGCCTTAGCCCATTTCCTTCAACGACCTGTGTGTGGCCTTGGGGTCATTTCTTTCTTTTCAAAATGCTCATAAACTTATTTTCTGATGTGGTTTGCTGATTGGGTCTAGTATTGGATGGACAGACTCTGAAATCCCTCTTTGCATAGTTCTGCCATAGCCTTCATACCTCACTGTCCTAACTACCCTTTTAATGACAAAAGTTTGCCACTGCAAAGTTGTAAAATAACTTCGGAGAAGGTGCAGTGCTAAATCTAAGAACACAGCAGATAGACACTTTAGGGGTACTTCATTTTTCTCTACCAACTGCAAGTCACTTCCCTTTTGGGGCTTAACTTTTGCAAAATGAAAGTCTCTAAGTTCCCTTTCAACACAGTCTCAGTGATCCTGATTGAATCTGTTCTTTTAGTGAACACTACCCTAGAATTGATGTTTGTATTAATTTTTAATTCGCCTGTAGTTGCCAGACACTAGGCAAGGGGTAGTAGGTAATATTGTTACCACAACAACCTGTGAAGTAAGTGTAGGTATCTGTTTTTTTTTTTTTTTTTTTTTAACTAGTGAGAAAACTGAAGTGTAGTTAGGGTAAGCAGCACCTGTCATTAGTGTAGGTGGCATTGGTGGGCTATGGAGTCAGTGCTGAGTGTGTGCTGCCTGTTTGGCTGTGCCAGGCTACTGTGTTGGCTTACTATGGTACACACATACATATTTCTGCTTCTGTTTTTTGCCAGGAGTGGTGGCTCATGCTTATAATGCCAACACTTTGGGAGGAGGCTGAGGTGGGAGGACTGTGACTAGGAGGTCAAGACTACCCTGGGCAGCATAGTGAGACCCCACCTCTACAAAAAATTTGAAAATTAGCAGGGCATGGTGGCACACACCTGTAGTCCTAGCTAATCAAGAGACTGAGGCAGGGGAGTTAATTGAAACCAGAAGTTTGATCTATAATCAGGTCAACTGCACTCAAGCCTGGATGACAGAGTGAAACCTACCCCCACCCCCAAATAAAAAAAATAATTCTGCTTTTTTTTTTTTTTTTGAGACAGAGCCTCAAGCTGTTGCCCTGGGTAGAGTGCTGTGGCATCACAGCTCACAGCAACCTCCATCTCCTGGGCTTAAGCGATTCTCTTGCCTTAGCCTCCCAAGTAGCTGGGACTACAGGTGCCCACCACAACGCCCATCTATTTTTTGGTTGTAGTTGTCATTGTTAGGCCCAGGCTGGGTTCGAACCCACCAGCTCTGGTGTATGTGGTTGGCACCTTAGCTGCTTGAGCTATAGGTGCTAAGCCAAGAATTTTGCTTTTTAAAGTAGATTGTTACTGTCCTCTATGAAAGAGCACAGATACAGAGATGGAGTCTCTTCCTACTTCAGAGTGGAAGATGCTGTCTTCGTAACCATAGACCACAGAAGGGCCACTGTTGCAGGTGCTGTCGCACTCTGTAAATGTTTTAATCCACAATATCCTGCAATGGTGAGTTTATTGGTTTAATACAAAACTCATAAAAGGAAATGCTGCATCTGATGGACTTAATAAAGTTGCATTTTTATAACTTTAATATGGCACTTTTGAGCTGGACTTAAAACCATAAGACAACCTGTTTCTACAAGTTACACTTCTTCTGTAGAGATAATACAGATTGGAAGAACTGTTTAAGATTAAAGAAGTGTTTTATTATAACCTAGAGACAAACTGTGTTCTTTGGAAGTCACAATTCCTTAAAATTACTAATTTAAGAATGAGGTTGTTGCTGAAGAATTTGATTTACATTAGGGTAGTCAAAAAGTGTGTGTGTGTGTATATATATTATAGCTAGAATTAAAGCATAAGTGTGCAATCTAGGGGTTAGTCATAATGATTATGTAATTGGACAACCAAGAACCAAGAATTACTAGCTCATCACAAAATATGCTATTTGACGTAACTAAGGGCATAGCCCAATAAGTCAAAAGTACAGAAGCCTAAATGCCACTTTAGTCACAGAGGTAGAGATAAGAGGCAATTATAATGAGTGGTGTGTAGTGAGCTGCAGGTCACACTAATGCCAGGAAGACACTCAGTGTGGCAGAGAATACTCTCAGAAGAGCATAATCTCTCAGATGTTTCCAGAACACACATAGTCATTAAGACGAAGGAACCTTAAACAACAAAGATTTTTGAAAATGCTGATCTTGGCCAGGCACAGTGGCTCACTCATATAATCCTAGCACTCTGGGGGATGAGACAAGAGGCTCCCTTGAGCTCAGGAGTTTGAGACCAGCCTGAAGAAGAGTGAGACCCTGTCTCTACTAAAAATAGGAAAATCAGTAGAGTGTTGTGGTGGACATCTGTAGTCTCTGATACTTGGGAGGCTGAGGCAGGAAAATCTCTTGAACCCAGGAGTTTGAGTTTGCTCTAAGCTGGGCTGACACCCCTGCACTCTAGCCTGGGCAATAGAGCAAGACTGTCTCAACAAAAAAAAAAAAAGGAAAGAAAGAAAATGCTGATCTTCACTTGAAAGGCGATATTATCCTTTTAAAGTTAGGTGGTTTAGATAGGTGCACTCTGATTGCTCGTAGGCAGACTTCCAGCACTGCTAGCTCTTCAGGACACCAGTATGAAAATGCACCCAGACAAGGAGTAAGGTGCAAAGGGGTCAGAAAGTTACTCCATGAAAGCTTCCTCTACAAGCTATTTACCTTTTATAATCTCACAGTTCTTTTAATAAGTTTTTATTTGGGCATCTACCCCTATAGCCCTCTATAAACAAATCATTCTAACTTTGGGCCAAACCTATCATGACAATTCTATATGTATTCTATCCGAGGTGCATCTCTAAGCCTGAGAGGCTATATCTGTATGTACCCATATCACCCCTCAGAGGATGAATGTCGTCTGCTGATTACAGCAGCTGTCTTCATTGCCAGATGACCACATTTATCCTTAGTCATCCTAGTTCCCACTACCCTGTATCTCATGAATGGGTCAGAGTTAGTGTGTCACCTCACCGTCATAGGTGGTATTAGTGTGAACATCAGTGCAGGAGCTGAGACCACATTCAAAGATAGACTGTTGTGAGGAACAAAAATCCGTTGGCAGGCGTGTCACTGATCAAAGGAGTCTGTGTTTGGTGGTTCTGTCCAGAAAGATCAAGTTCTTGTTCCTGTCTGGAAAAAATAAATACAGCTGCTTACATACAAATACATGCTTAATATTCTGTGTGTTGCATGTGTGGAAATCTAGGGGTTGGTTGAGATTATGAAATACTGGATTTAATATTTGATCCCTTTAAAATAGATTATGTAGGTATTGTGAAGAAATCTTTAAAAAGTAAAAGCTTTAGAAATCTCTATGTCAAGAAAAGTGCTTTTACCATTTAATCTCTGTGCCATACAATCATAGAACAAAGCTTTCATTAGAGCTTTAGGTATGGAAGCTTCTGTTCAAATGTCAAAATATGGGGTCATTGTAAAGTCATTTGCTTTTAGAATCAAGAAACAAAGCAGGGTACTTTGAACATGAATTTAAAAAGATATATATCCTAAAAATAAAGACAATAAAGGCCGGGGGACTTAGGAATGCCTCCACTCTCCCCAGGCTTTTCCAGCCCCTCAGCACCTGGCTCCTTAGCTCTGTAGGCCTGGTTCTGGGACTTTGCTGTTGCCAGCAGCTGTCTGAATCTGGGTGGGTGCCTCTTTGGAGAGCCAGGACAACAAAGGAGACCAATGGCATGATTAACCTTTATTCATTTACTCAGTGGTAGAAGCAGTCAGGATTTCCTGATTCATTACTAACCAGAAATCTCAACTGTCCAGGCACCAGGAGGTTAAAAATTGTTCTGAAAAGCTTTTTATGCTCTGAAAAGCTAAATTACACACACATGCAAACCACAAACACACAGCACCTGGGTAAATAAATTGTGACTGAATAAAGGCCAGGTTATTTGCAAAAGGGAATCTAGAAAGCATTTGTTTGGGGGTAATTAACATTACTATGGTTGTTGTTTTCTTTCCTTTTTTTTTTTTATTTTTTTGAAAGAAAATAGTTCGGTTTAGAGGAAATAGAGAAAAAAAGAATTTTGATTTGGCTATTGAAAATAAGATTTCAGTTCATTTATGTTCTGAATCTTAAGGACCTACCAAAGTACAGAAGGGCAGAGGGCTACTGCAACAAGTTTTAGTATAAAAGTTGCTTAGGAAAGAACATTTCCCAGATATGGAATGTGCTATGGATTGCCTTGAAGAGGTCATTCAACATTGTCGTCCAGATGTGGGATAAAAGCATCAATGGTAAATGACAGCAACTCAGATAATTAAGCTTTAAACATGGTAAATTCAAACCACTGGAATTCAAAATAAGCCAAACTTTCTAAGAATTTGAGCACCCAGCTCATGCTGCAGAGAATTATGCTGAGCATACTTCATCTGGGTATGTATGTGGCTAAGTGGTTCCTTTTTCTGGAAGGAAAAATGTATAACCTCCTTAGGGAAGGGGTTCCCTCTCTTTCAATAGAAAGCTATTAGTTGAGCTATAAAAAATTGCAGTTTTGGGTTGGCGTCCATAGCTCAGCGAGTAGGGCACCAGCGACATACACCGAAGCTGGCAGGGGCCTGGGCCTGCTAAACAATGACAACTACAACCAAAAAATAACCAGGCGTTGTTGTGGGTGCCTGTAGTCCTAGCTACTTGGGAGGCTGAGGCAAGAGAATCAGTTAAGCCCAAGAGTTTGAGGTTGCTGTGAGCGGTGACGCCACAGCACTCTACCAAGGGCAACATACTGAGACTTTGTCTCAAAAAAGCAGTTTTGGAGATCAAAATCAGCAATTTTGTATGATTCATCCTAATACAGTGGTTCTCAACCTTCCTAATGCGACCCTTTAATACAGTTCTTCATGTTGTGGTAACCCCCAACCATAAAATTATTTTTGTTGCTACTTCATAACTATAATTTTGCTACCGTTCGACCCCCAAAGGGGTCAAGACACAGGTTGAGAACCACTAACCTTGACACATTTGTGGAGAAAAGAGTGAAGGGTGGAGGAACAAATAGTAAAGCTCTTGTAAGATTCAGAAAACAAAATGCTGATTGGAATGAGTAGAGTTCCCAATGGGAACTCCAAAAAACTATTGAGGGTTGTGGATATGAAACTAACATTCTGAAAGTGAGATAAGGCTTCAGAATTGACCTTCTATCAGTGACAAGAGTATGAGAGGAATCTGGTGGGGTCATGGGAATCGCGTGGAAAACTGTTACTTACCCAAGACACTACTGAATGAAAATAACTCTAGCATAGCTAAGTTGCAAAGGCAAAGATAGAAATTAAGAACTGAGCTCCATACCTCAGCTGTTAGTCACAGAGATA
Organism: Loris lydekkerianus; assembly: GCA_963574355.1. Classification (NCBI taxonomy): domain Eukaryota; kingdom Metazoa; phylum Chordata; class Mammalia; order Primates; family Lorisidae; genus Loris; species Loris lydekkerianus. The sequence goes on along the minus strand of CAUYPK010107876.1, from coordinate 2,406 downwards.
AATAAAAACATACTAAGAAAAACAGTAACATATCTTGTTCATATAATGAAATTAACAAATAGAACAGAAGAAAATCAGTAAAACCTTTTTTTGATATTTATTATCTCTGCACTGTAGCACCATAATTATATTAAGCAAACATGATTCCCACTGAATCTTGCATATTACAAAATTTTTTTAACTTAAGAGTTTTGGGTAAAGCATATTTACATTGGAAAACATACCAAAATGTCCTAAAGTCCATATGAGACACAAGTATTACAAATTAATTTTGAGGGTAAGCTGTGAGAATAGAACATACAATCCCTGCAATGATTATTAAAAGCCTACTATTAAGTACTACTAAGTTTAGACATAATAATGCCTGGTCCCTGAGCAATGTAACCCTTATACAAGGGCTCTCGAAGATACATTAAAGCACAAAAGATAACAAAGGAAAGGAAATATAGACAGTCCAAGTTCTAATAGACACAACATTCCTCATCACTTCTGAATTTTTTGTAACTCTTTCTGGGACCAAAATTATAAAAATATTTCAGTTGGTGGGAAATTTAAAACAAAGCTTCATCTACTTATTTTTGTTATAATACTAAAGTTTACAAAGTTTAATATGTAAGATGAAAGTGCCAAAGGCTAGTTACAGATAAAACAGTTCAAAATTTATATAACAAAGATTATGATAAAGCCATTATCAGTCATTACTATATATGCCATCCTATAATCTCATAAATCAGAGCTCTTAACTGTCTGGACTCATACGTGACTGTATTCTTTCCAATGTGCATTCTTTCTTCTTCTAGGGGTTGTTCTATAATGGCAGGTATGTTTCTGCCATGAAGTTCACAGTGTTCTAGAAACTGGACACATTCTTGAATAACAGTGTCACGAAGCATGATTGTGTGTTTTGACATGTTTTCTAATAAGGACAGGAAACACCTTTTGGCATAATACCAGGTATCAGTTCCAAGTTTTTTATTATAAGGCTCCAAGCTTTTGATAACTCGAGAAATACCAAAGTCATAGTTTCCTTTGGCACAGTAAAGAGTTCCTATTACCAAGTTCACAATGCAGAGATGGTAGATTTTCTTATCTGGGTCATCATAAGAGAGCTGCTCTTCTTCCTTTTCAATCTTCCTCATCAACTCTTCAGCTTCTTCATTTTGACTTGTCATAATATAAGAAACACAGAGGTTAGCTAATACAATAGCACTGACATTCAGGATATTATCATAATGCTTCTTGACTATGGGCTCATAGAAACCGATGGCTTCTTTGTATTTGTTTTCCTGCATGAACAGAACGTGCGCCACATTCAGCTTCCACACATCATGGTCATTACAGAACTCCACAGACTTGCGAAAGATCTTTTCCACCATTGAATAATTTTCAAGGTTCCAGTAGATTTTTGCCTGGGCCATCAACACGGGTATATACTTGTCAATGGTGTCATCATATTCATTCACTGCCTTTATGATTGTTTCCTCATCTCTATTGTGTCTTGCTTCCTGTACTTGTTTGGTGAGCCTCCGGAGCTGCTCAGTCAGCATCCCTGCTAGCCCATCAAGCTTAATGAAAGCCTCCTCAGGAGCCGTCTGGCAAGTGATCAAGGCATCTAAGAAGTCATAGAGATAGGTCGTGAGGAACTTGTAAGTCAAATGGGCATTTTCTGCCAGGACATCTGCTGCCAAATCAAAATACTCATATTTACAGTAGAGCAGCAACAGGTTGCCAAAAGTCTCTGGGGGAAAGGGATTCTGCTGCAGCAAAAACTGTAGCTTTTCAAACCCTTCTGTCGGCTTGGTATCCATGTTCATTAGTGCCTGGTTGTGTAGGGTCACGGGGTCCAACTCTTCCTCTGCCCTCGGTGGCATGTCAGTGAGGGTTTCTTGGGCTACCTCATAGTTTTTCAGTTGGTATTCTATGGCTGCCTTGAGGTTGAAGGCTTCCACCAAAGCAGTCTGGTGGAGCACTACGGTGTTGCCAACACTGCGAATATCAATGCCCTCAGTGGTCATGCCCACACCCAGCTCTGGGTGCTGGCGGATCCCGTGTTCAATAATATCGGCAATATGCTTAAGCGCTGAGGCATATTGCTTGCTGCTGTAACAGGCCAAAGCCAGGTTGTAGGAAAGGTCAGGCCGGTAGCCCGAGGCTTGCAGGGCCGCAAAGAACTTGGCACACGCTGCTTCATATTGACCCTCCTTGTACAGCAGACAACCCAGGTTAACCTGGCTATCGGCCTCATTGTCGCCCTCACTTTCTTCCGCCCCTTCCCCACTCAGCAGCTGCTCCACCAGGCTCCTGGCCCCTGACAGATCGCCCTCGCTGTACTTGATAGCAGCTTGCAGGCGGAGGACTCGGCTGTGGTAGGCGGGGCTGTCCAGGAGGAGGAAGGCGACCCGGGTG
>CAUYPK010107871.1:0-10307 GCA_963574355.1 Loris lydekkerianus | reverse complement strand
TAACTATTTTATTAACCTTTTCAAAAAACCAGCTATTTTTGTATTATTCTTTTGTTTTCAATTTCATTTAGTTGTGCCCTAATTTTGTTTATTTCTTTTCTTCTATTGTGTTTGGGGTTGGAATGTTCTTCCTTTTCCAGTTGCTCGAGAAGTCCCATTAAGTTGTTAACTTCCTCTCTTTCTGTTTTCTTGAGGAATGCTTGCAGTGCTTTAAATTTCCCTCTCAGAACTTGCTTTGCAGTGTCTCAGAGGTTCTGATAGTTTGTGTCTTTGTTGTCATTTTGTTCTAAAAAATTGGCAATTTCTTTCTTAATCTCATCTCTGACCCAGCTATCATTCAGCATAAGGTTATTTAACTTCCATGTTTTTGTATTTGTATGAAGATTCCTGTTGTTACTCAGCTCAAGTTTTATTCCATGGTGGTCCGAGAATATGTATGGAATAATTTCTATTCCTTTAAATTGACTGAGGTTAGACTTGTGACATAAGATGTGATCAATTTTGGAGTAAGTTCCGTGGGCTGATGAGAAGTATGTGTATTCAGTTACGTTGGGATGAAATGTTCTATAGTTGTCTGCTAAATCCAAATGTTGGATGGTTAGGTTTAAATATAAAATTTCTTTGCTCACCTTCTTGTTGGAAGATTGATCCAATACTGCCAAAGGAGTGCTGAAATCTCTAACTACTCTGAAGCTGGAGGAAATCCAATTGCTCATGTCTGTTACAGTTTCTCTTATAAATTGAGGTGCATTCTGGTTGGGTGCATAGATATTAATGATTGAAATCTTATCTTATTGAGTATTATCCTTAACAAATATGAAGTGACCATTCTTGTCCTTCTTTACTTTTCTTGGTTTAAAGACTATTGTATCGCAAATAAAATTGCATCACCTGCTCTTTTCTAATTACCATTTGCCTGAAATATGGATGATCATCCTTTCACCCTGAGTCTGTATTTGGCTTTTAAGTTAAGATGTGACTCTTGTATGCATCAAATATCTGGCCTGAGTTTTTGTATCCAGTCAGCTAACCTATGCCTCTTTTGAGAACTGTTTAAGCTGTTCACATTAATGGAGAATATTGATAAGTCTGGTGAAGTTTTGGGTGTCTAGTTTTTCAAAAGTCCAGTGGACTTTTTGAATCCTTTCTCCAGTGTGGAAGTTGGAGTTTGATCAGAAGTTTCTGAGTGAATTTACTTTTGTGGTATAGGATTGGGTTGGTCATTATGGAGGATAGTTCTGACAATATCCTGAAGAGCTGGTTTGGATATGGCAAACTTCTTCAACATCTAATGTCATTAAAGTATTTCATTTCTTTATCATAGATGATAGTCAGTTTAGTTGGACACAAGATCTGGGGTTGGAAGTTATTTTGCCTTTTGAGATTAAAAGTCAATGACCATTCCCTTCTGGCTTGAAAATTTTCAGCAGAGAGATCTGCAGTCATTCTAATATTCTTCCCTTTGAAGGTAATGGCTTTGTTTCACCTGGAAGCTTTGAGAATTTTCTCCTTCATATTAACTTTAGTGAAGTGAATTATGATATGCATGGGGGATGTCTTATTCGGATTGAGTTGTGCTGGGGTTCTGAAGCTGTCTGCTATCTGTATTTCAGAATCTCTAGGCATGTGTGGAAAATTCTCTTTCATAATTTCATGCAGAAGGGCCTCTGTGCCAGGCGAGGCCACTTCATCAGTTTCAGAAATTCCAACAATTCCGATATTGGCCTTCTTTGAATTATCGCAGAGCTCTCTGGGAGACTGATTCGTTTTTGCTTTCCATTTCTCTTCTTCTTAGAGAGTTTGGGAGCGTTGATAGACTTTATCCTCAATGTCGGATATTCTTTCTTCTGCCTGCTCCATTCTATTGCTGAGGGATTCTACTGTATTTTTCAGATCTTTGAGGGCTGAAAATTTTTGCTTCAGCATGTATAAGTCTTTGGTGTTTTTCTCTATACATTCATTAAATTCTTGAGACAGCTTTGGATTTCTCCTCGAATTCCTAGTTCCATTTTGTTAATCTTGTTTGCCATCCAAATTTTGAATTTGATTTCTGACATCTCAGCTAGTTGTTTGTGAATGAGATCTTCAATTACATCTGCCATATCTTTCCTTAGGGGGGGTTGACCTATTCTGGTTATTCATGTTACCAGAGATTTTCAGCTGATTCTGCCCCATGATTTTATTACTCCGTTTGATTTCTCCCCTGGTGCTTTGTCAAGGACCCGTATAGTGCTGTGGCCTGGAGAACTGGGCCCTGTTTGGTGTGGAGGGGCTAAGTGCTTTTGTCATATTTTCAGCTGGTTTCTGTTTGACCCTAGTGAAACAGTTGCTCTGTGTTTAAATCTCAGCTGTGGAGAAATATGAGAAATTAAATCACCCCACCCACCACAGGCAACAATTGGAAAAGGAAAATCAAACCTTCCTACAACCACACACCCAGGGCACCACCTGAATAGTCCCCAGGTTATTGGCTCAGTTCAAAAGGTCCAAATCAATTGTCTCAGTCAGCAGCTGTCTTGGGTGGGAGAGTTGAAGAGGTCTCTGGGAACTGGATCACAGGGGTCTGGTGACTGCTGTAACATGGCTTGCTCCAGTGCTGCATGGAGTCAGGAGGAGCCACCCAGAAAATAGATTGGTCTTGGAAGGGTGATGCCTTCTTCCCCACCTTGCAGGTGTGTCACAACCAGTCGCTGCTAGCCCCACAAGGCTGTGACCCAGTCAGTTGTCTGCAGTGAGGAGATACTTCAGAGGTTTGCACCTGCTTAAATCACAAGGAAGTCTGTGTCTTCTTGTCCAGGCCACTGCTCTCTGTCTTTATTCAGCAGGCAGTGGTGAGGCCTGTCCACCTCGGGCACTTGATGGAGGCTGGAGGTGTTCACTCAGTTCCAGCTCCACCCTTAGTTTATGTTACTGGGTGAACGGAACAACTCTGTGGGAGTTTGTTTCTGACCCTGCTAGATTCCTTTGCAGAGGAGAGGTTGATTTGAGTTCCCAGAACCTGTGCCTCAGGCCTTGTCTTTACTCCTTCATGTTTTTATTTGCAGCACAATGAGTTGTAAGCTGTATCCTCTTAGCCTCCTTTGTCTATAGACTGGTGATCCCCTGAAGGCCAGGTGTGTCTTAGGCTCAGTAAAGCAGTCCTCTGGATCAGCCCCACCCTGGTAGTTTCCCAGCTCTGCGGGTGTGTTTTCTAGTCCCCATGTTCCACCCAGGTCAGTACCGCCTCAGGCAAATCCTTTACTCATGGGGCCTGTGTTTCAGTCCCAGGTCTGTTCCATGGTGGTTGAGGTCTGAGAAGATCTTGGCCTCATCTGGTTGCTCAGGGAGACAGGAGGAGTGTCTATGGGATATCTGGAGGTGGGTCTTGTTACTGTTGAAGATGGCTGTTGTTCTGTACCTCAGGGCACCACTGCTCTTGTGTGATTTCCTATTAGTCGACCGTTGTCTTCTCACTCTTGTGGTGCAGAATCAGCACTAGCCAGCTGCAGTCCAGGTCCTATCTACACCACTTGAGAGTTCACCCTAGAAATTGGACTCCTGAGGGGCTGGCCTCCAGACCACAGAGTGAGAGTAGAGGGGAGTGCTGGGAGCTCAGAGTTGCAGGTCGTAACACCAAGCTCATTGAGACAAAATGAGCAAATAAACAGATACAAAGGCTACCAGGCACATGAGCCCATAGATACAGAAACAGATGGAAACACATAGACATACAGACAACACCCACGACAGCAGCAACATAAAAACAGCTGCAATAAAAATAGTGATAATAGTAAAATAATTGAAAGAAAGGAAGAAAAAAAGAGAAAAAGTGGTGTTAGTAGAAATGTTAAAAGAGAAGAAAGAAGAAATTAAAATTAGAAAACATAGAAATAAAAAATATATCTATATACAGAGTAATAATAAAACATTATCAAAAGTTCCTCCAAAAAAATGATGAGGAATAAACAGAACAAAACAAGAAAAAAAAAAGGCACCAACTACAAAAATATTCTTGCATGTAGACATATACCTATATAGGTCTATATGTATGATGTAGGGATCAACTTTCATAGGAATATATTCATCCTGCAATATACTTTCTGGACACCAGGTGGCGCTGTGAGTGGTTCCCAGGCTTATACCTGATTCACAGTTTATACTGTTACCAAGGTAACCACCTTCCATGGCCGATCGCCATTTTGTAATTTCTATAAACGTTTGTCACCTAAGAATTGTGTAACCTCGGCTGTTCTTTTCCACACAGCCCTTGCCACCGACCTTCCCACTCTTTGCAGGTGTTCATGCTTCTTAAATCTTTCCACTCTGCTCTCAGGTTCTCCTGCAAACTGGAGACTGCAATCGGCTATGCGGGAGGGTGCTGCTGGGTTAGCACGGTCACTGGGGGGTCCGCGGCCTTAGCTGCTGTAACCGGTTCCCACGGCTGAAACCTGTTCTCATGGCTGAAGCAGCTGTAGTCGTTTCCCATGGTTGGAGCGCTCAGGGACCTTTTTCTGAGTTTTATGGTTCAGAGTTTCCCATTTGGATTGGCACCTGCCAGTTTGCCATGCAGCCTGAACCGCCAGCCCCCTCCAACACCTGGAGGAAAGGTGCCCACCATTTTGGGTAGTTCAAAATGTCTGTTTCCTGGGTGGGATCCCTTCCCTTCAATTGTCCAATAGGTTGCCCAGCTCCCTGGGGTTTTGAGTGTCTCTCCTTGCGGATGCCTCCCTCAGTTCAGAAATAAATATTTGTCAATTGGGTTTTGTCAGCATTTACAAGCTGCTGTCCTTTGTAGGTGAGGTGCCTGCTGGCCAGCATGGCTGAACAAGGAAGAATCTCTACAACAGAGTCTGTGGTTTTAAATTACCCCTCATATATAGCCATCTGCCAGTTCACTGAGCATCTCCAGCTGTCTGTTCACTCCAATAATCCACCTATGGGGAATGTCCAGACCCCTTTTCCTCTCACCTGATGGCTTGGGAGAGGGGGGCTACAAATCTGTCCTGTCCGCCATCATGCACCACCTCCTAAGTTGGGAATAATTTTAGAAGATGAAATCTATCCCTAAATTCTGTTTCTGATACACTTACCATAGAGCGATCAGCAAACACTGCAGCCTTTTGCAGCAACTTGGAATATTACTCATGTCACTGTAATGTCTCCATTAAGCCAGGATGGCAATTCATTTTAATACTTTTGTCTGGAACAAAAAATGATTTTGATTTTTTGATCACACATAGGCTCAACCATGTGTCAATTTACTTTTAAGTTCAATATTTGTATTTCTGATTTAAGTGCAAACAAAAATCAGATAGATTCTTGACACAAGATGGCTGATTGAAACCAGCTTTCCACAAAGACTGCCGTCCAGAAGGAGAGTTAAAGCACAAAATTTTAGCAAGTAACCTGGTGGATTTGAGCTGCACCAAGAGAGAAGGTTGAAGAAAGCACATCAACCCTGCTGAGGCAAGCTACAACCACAAGGATACAAAGAAAATGTACAAAATCTATCACCAAGTGGATGGGAGTCCCCTCCCTCATGAGAATGGCTCAGAGTGCCCCACAAACAAATGGGCAGAGTTCAAAGATTCTTCAACTACACTCCACAGGAGAGACCCTCTAAAAACTGGACCCACCTTGCTTACTAGGTTGCCGTGGCTTTCTCCTGCTAGGCATAAAACTGTATATAAAACTGTATATATTCTCTACCTGCAACTCTGAGCTCCCAGCACTCCCCTCCACTCTCACTCTGAGGTCTAGAGGCCTGTCCTCCAGGAGTTCAGATTCTTGGGTGATTTCTCAAGGGGTGTGGAGTGCCTAAACTGCAGCTGGTCAGCGCTGACTCTGGAGCATGGGAGTGAGCAGAGGAAGGTCCACTGAGAGAGAACCACACCAGAGCAGCAGCAGTTCCCTGAGGCATGTGTTTTAGCAGCAATACGGCCAGGCATAAAACTATATAAAACTGTATATATTCTCCACCTGCAACCCTGAGCTCCCAGCACTCCCTTCGACTCTCACTCTGAGGTCTGGAGGCATACCCCCAGGAGTTCATATTCTTGGGTGATTTATCGAGGGATACCAACAGTGCCTAAACTACAGCTGGTCAGTGCTGACTCTGGGGCACAGGAGTGAGGAGAGGACGGTTGGCTGAGAGGGAACCACATCAGAGCAGCAGCAGTTCCCTGAGGCATGTCTTTTAGCAGCAGTACGGTCAGGCATAAAACAGTATAAAACTGTATATATTTTTCACCTAAAACCCTGAGCTTCCAGCACTCCCTTCCACTCTCACTCTGAGGTCTAGAGGCCTGTCCCCCAGGAGTTCAGATTCTTGGGTGATTTCTGGAGGGATGTGGACAGTGCCTAAACTGCAGATGGTCAGCGCTGACTCTGGGGCACGGGAGTGAGCAGAGGATGGTTGGCTGAGAGGGAACCACACCACAGCAGCAGTTCCTGGTGAAACAGTACAGCAGCCGTCTTTTAGCAGCAATACAGCTCACACCCAGATATTCTGAAGCCACACCCCCTGTCTCCCTGGGCAACCAGAGAAGTCTGGTAACCACCCAGGAGTAGAGGATTTGCCTGAGGCTGTACTGACTCACAGACCCAGGAAGATCTCAGGGTGGGGATGACCCAGAGGACTTTACTGAGCCTAAGGTGCACCAGGACCTCAGGGGATCATCAGCCTATAGACAAAGGAAGGAAGCAGGATAGAACTGACAGGTAACCAAATACAAACCTGCAGAAACAAAGACAGGGCTTTGGAATTCAAAACAGCTTCTCTTCTGCAGGGGAATTTAGCAGTTCTGTTCTGTTCTGTCAGTGAGATCAATCAGGGGAGGGGCTGGACCTTAGAAAAAATCCCCCAACCTTCATTAAGTGCCCGAGGGTGTCAGGCCTCACCTGCTCCTGCTAGATAGAGGCAGAGCACAGCAGCCTGGCAGATTTTTTTGTCATTCAAGCAGGTACAAAACCCTGGAGTATCTGTTCACTACAGGCAACTGGGTCAGCAAACTGCAGAGCTATCAATGACTTGGTGTGACAGTGGGGCAAGGTGGGGAAGGAGGCATCAACCTTCCCAGACTGATCTATTGGCTGGGTGGCTCCTCCTGACTCTACGCAGCACTGGAGCAAGCCATATCAGAGTAGTCAGCAGACCCCTGTGATACAGATCCCAGAGACATCTTAAACTCTTCTACAGAAGACAGGTACTGACTGAGACAATTGATTTGGACCTTTTGAACTGGGCCAATCACCTGAAAACTATTCAGGGGGTGCCCTGGGTGTGTGGTTGTAGGAAGGTTTGATTTTCCTTTTCTGATTGTTGCTGGTGGTGGGCATGGTGACATAATTGCTGATATTTCTTCACAGCTGAGACTTCAAACCAGAGTAATCATTTCACTAGGGTCAAATAAAAACCAGCTGAAAACAACACAGAACCACTTAGCCCAATCACACCAAACAGGGCCCCAACTGTATCTCAGGCCACAACTGTACCGGTCCTCAACAAAAATTCAGGGGAAAAATCAAAGGGAGTAAAACAACCATGGGGCGAAATCAGCGGAAAAACTCTGGTAACATGAATAACCAGAAAAGATCAAACGCCCCTCCAAAGAAAGTATGGCAGATGTAATTGAAGACCCCATTCATAAACAACTGGCTGAGATGTCAGAAATAGAATTCAGAATTTGGATTGCAAACAAGAATAAGAAAGTGGAGAAAAATTTAGATTAAAACTTCAAGCAGCAATTCAAAAGTCAGAATTAGGAATTCGTGGAGAAATTCAAAAGTTGTCTCAAGAATTTAAAGAATTTAGAGAAAAAACCACCAAAGACTTAGACACACTGAAGCAAGAATTTGCAGCCCTAAAAGATCTGAAAAATAAAGTAGAATCTCTCAGTATCAGAGTGGAGCAAGCAGAAAAAAAAATTTCTGACATTGAAGACAAAGCGTTTGAATGCTCCCAAATTCTCAAAAAGGAAGATAAATGGAGAGAAAAAGCGGATCATTCTCTCAGAGAACTCTGGGATAATTCAAAGAAGACTAATATCCGACTTATTGGAATCCCTGAAACCAATGAACTGGCCTTGGTAGGCACAGAGGAACTTTTCCATGAAATTATGAAACAAAATTTTCCAGACATGCCTAGAGATTCTGAAATTCAGATAGCAGACAGTTTCAGAACCTCAGCATGACACAACCCCAATAAGACATGCCCCAGGCATATCATAATTAACTTCACTAAAGTTAATATGAAGGAGAAAATTCTGAAAAGCAGCCAGACAAAAGAAAGCCATTACGTACAAGGGGAAGAATATTAGAATGACTTCAGATCTCTCTGCTGAAACTTTTCAAGCCTGAAGAGGGCGGTCATTGACTTTTAATCTCCTAAAGCAAAATGACTTTCAACTCCAGATCCTGTATCCAGCAAAACTGAGTTTCACTTATGATGGGGAAATTAAATACTTTAATGACATTCATATGTTGAAGAAATTTTCCATAACCAAACCAGCTCTTCAGGATATGCTCAGATCTACCCTCCATAATGACCAACCCAATCCTCCACCCCAAAAGTAAACTCACTCAGAATCTTTTGATCAAACTCCAACTTTTACACTAATGAAAGAATAAAAAATGTCCACTGGACTTTTGTTAAACTTGATACCTAAAATATTACCAGACTTATCAATATTTTCCATTAATGTGAATGGGTTAAACTGTCCTCTAAAGAGGCATAGGATAGCTGTCTGGATACAAAAAGTCAGGCCAGATATTTGTTGCATACAAGAATCACATCTTAACTTAAAAGATAAATTTAGACTCAGGGTGAAAGGATGGTCATCCATATTTCAGGCAAATGGTAATCAGAAAAAAGCAGGTGTTGCAATTTTATTTGAAGATACAATAGGCTTTAAACCAAACAAAAGTAAGGAAGGATAAGAATGGTCACTTCTTATTTCTTAAGGGCAAGACTTAATATGATGAGATTTGAATTATTAATATCTATGCATCCAATCAGAATGCACCTCAATTTATAAAAGAAACTCTACAGACATGACCAACTTGATTTCCTCCAACTCCATAATAGCCGGAGATTTTAACACTCCTTTGGCTGTGTTGGATCAATCATCCAATAGGAAGTTGAGCAAAGAAATTTAAAATTTAACCCTAACATTCAACGTTTGGATTTAGCTGACATCTACAGAACATTTCATCTCAACAAAAGTGCTTACACATACTTCTCATCAGCCCACGAAACTTACTCCAAAATTGATCACATCTTAGGTCACAAGTCTAACTTCAGTAAGTATAAACAAATAGAAATTATTTCTTGCATCATCTCAGACCACCATGGAATAAAAGTTGAGCTGAGTAACAACAGTAATCTGCATACTCATACAAAAACATGGAAGTTAAATAACCTTATGCTGAATGATAGCTGGGTCAGAAATGTGATTAAGAAAAAAATTGCCAAATTTTTGGAGCAAAATGACAATGAAGACACGAATTATCAGAACCTCTGGGATACCAAAAATGCCATCCTAAGAGGGAAATTTATGGCACTGCAAGCCTCGCTCAAGAGAATGGAAAGAGAGAAAGTTAACACCTTAATGGGATATCACAAGCAACTGGAAAAGGAAGAACATTCCAACCCCCAACCAGTAGAAGAGAAGAAAAGGAATAACCAAAATTAGAGGACAATTAAATGAAATTGAAAACAAAAGAATTATACAACAGATCAATAAATCAAAAAGGTGGTTTTTTGAAAATGTCAATAAAATAGATAAACCTTTGGCCAACCTAATCAGGAAAAAAAGAGTAAAATCTCTAAACTCATCAATCAGAAACGACAAAGACAAAATAATAAAAGACCCCTCAGAAATAAAAAAATCTTCAATGAATATTACAAGTAACTTTATTCTCAGAAATATAAAAATCTACAGGAAATTGACCAATACTTAAAAGCAGGTCACCTTCTAACACTTACCCAGGATCAAGTGGAAATGCTGAACAGGCCCATATCAAGTTCAAAAATAGCATCAACTATACAAAACCTCCCTAGAAAGAAAAGCCCGGGACCAGATGCCTTCATGTTAGAATTCTACCAAACATTTAAAGAGGAATTAGTACCTATATTACTCAACCTGTTCCAAAAGGTAGAAAAAGAAGGAAGACTACCCGACATGTTCTATGAAGCAAACATCACCCTGATCCCCAAACCAGGAAAAGACCCAACAAAAAAAGAAAATTACAGACCAATATCACTAATGAATATAGATGCAAAAATATTCAACAAGATCCTAACAAACAGAATCCAGCAACACATCAAA
>CAUYPK010107870.1:0-30841 GCA_963574355.1 Loris lydekkerianus | reverse complement strand
AAATTTTCTCCCCTATTTTTCCTTCTTTCTGTGCTGTACCTATTAAAATATTTTGGCCAGGGTCCAAGTTGGGGAACATACACACACACACTCATGCACATACCGTTCACTCCCTCTACAGCCCCCCCCCCCCCCCAAATTTCCCATCTTTAAGTGATTTCAGAAAGGCTAGTAAAACTGACTTAGGTCCAGGGTCTGCTGCGGTTAACTTTCTGTCTGTGTTTTGTGCTGTCCATTTCCTCTGAAATAGCACCTGAGGTTTAAGGCTCCTTGGCAGAGGCTGTAGGAGACCTCTGCAAACATTCAGGAAGCAGCCTTCCCACCACTAACCTTAAAAAAGATTATGGCAGTGGGCCCAGGGTCAGATTGTATAAATGAAAAGGTATATGCCATGCCTTCGCTGCTCCCTGAATCTTTCTCTGTCTACTGGGTTGACATTTTCAGTGACTTTTCTTAGAGCCTTGTTTACTGGCTTCCTAGAAAATTCTGGATGTTTCCTACCTCTCCTCCTTGCATATTCTTATGCCCCCCCCCGCCAGCATTAGTAAATCACAAAAAAGAACCTATTAGAAATTAGAACCCTCCCATTTGACCCTGTAATCCCAGTACTAGGCATCTACTCAGAAGAAAAAAAAAATCCTTTTACTATAGAGACATTTGCACTACATTGTTTATCACAGTTCAATTTACAATTGCTAAGATGTGGAAACAACCTAAATGCCCATCAACCCATGAATGGATTAATAAGCTGTGATATATGTATAGCATAGAAAACTATTAAGCCATAAAAAAGATGAAGACTTTACATCTTTTGTATTAACCTGGTTGGAGTTGAAATACCTTCTTCTTAATAAAGTATCACAATAATGGAAAAGCAAATATCCAATGTACTCAATACTAATATGAAGCCAGCAGACGATCTAATTCACACCCATATAGGAGAAAAACTAATTTCAATGCAAGTTAAGGGGAGGAGGAGTGAAGGGGGAAGGGAGGGTTTGGGGTATTCCCACTTAATGGGCACAAGGTAAGGGTGTGTGGCACACATTTTGGGTACAGGATATAATTACAAGAGGGACTCTACCTAACAAATTCAAATATTGTTAATATTGGGTGTCAAATATTGTTAATATTGGTTAATACTGGTTGTTTGTACCCTCACATTAACCTAAAATAAAAACAAAGAAAGAACTTAGAGCCCTCTAGCTCTTTAGGTGACCCTATTTTCTAAGAGGAACCAATGAATTAGTGAGGTCCATCAGCACATCATTAATAAAGGGTAGTTTTTGCAGAAAGGAGCTTGGTGGGGGTAAGTCCTTTCTTAGCCTTGGATAAGAATACTCTGAAAAGAAAGTAAGAGATATTTGTACAATTTTTAATTCTTACACTTAAATATTAGTAGATAACCCAATAGGATTGATGGGAAAATATACTTTTTATAATTGAACAATGGATTTCCTTAGTTTAGCTGATACAGGTTATATAAATTCTGCTATCCATTGAATATAAGTCCCTTTCTAATATTTAATAATCATTTACCCTTGGGTAGCATTGTATACTGTTGCATAATTCTGTTAGCCTTTTAAATGGCATATAGTAGACTCTTTGGATCACATCTGCAATGTGTTTTGAAATTGGTTAAGTGTGCAAACTCTTAATTGAACCCTGTAACTTTCAGCAACTAGGGAATATTTGATAAAGGAGAGCACATTTGTAGGTTGGTAAAAGTTGAAATCCAGGTCTGTTTTCCAACCAACCTCATTGTTTATTTATTAAACAAATATGCCTAGCTTGGTCTTCATTAGGTAGTAAGTTCTTATCAAGTTCATTACAAGTTCTCTTTTTTTCTCACAAAAGATCATTGGGCATCAAAGGATAGACAGAAATGCCCATATAAAGTGCTTGCTAATTCATATTTTTTAGCATAGAAATATGGCACCATCAGTTATCTTTTATATAAGAAGTGAGATATAAAGTAAGGAGACTGATTTGTGTATGAGGCTCAAGAAATCAGGTAGTCTGCTTACATGCACACCTCATGCATCTGATGTTTGCATTCATACATATAAATCATCTAAGCTCATTTAAATATAGAGTGACACTGAAAAGGGAGCGTATTTGTAATTCATCAAGTGATATGTTTTTCTTCTAAATTGAAGGGATCTTATGTAGTATGGATAGAGTAAGTTGTAACTACTGAAGACCAAAAAAGAATCTCAACCAGCATTGAAAAGCAATTTTAAAAGTTTAGTTAAGAAAAACTTTATCATAGTGGTAAATTTTACTCTTCTATTTTTTTCACTCTTTGCCTATATAACCCACATTATCTCTCCTGTCTGCCTTCTGAATGTGATCACCCAGTCACACCTTCACTCATTCACCAGCTTTCCCTCCTACCTGCTGCTAGCACCCTGCCACCCCCGCTGGATACCAACTGGCTCCTATTTTAAAGAACAGGAGCTGCCTGGCAGTGAATATAAGAGACTGCCTGCTGCCTGTTTTGGCAAATAAAGATAATTCTTTTCTTTTTTCTTTTTTAGAAACATCAGGATGATTTTATTTTACCCTTGTTTTGAAGTTAAAACATGAAGCTTGACTTTCTGGCATTAGAGTTCCTCAGAGGAACAACTGGGGATTACTTGTAGGTTTCTGCAGACTGTTACGTGTGTGGATGTGTTTGTCAGATGAAGGAAGAGCAGCAGAACATTTCATTTGTGTCATTAACAGATGTTAGACTTTTCCAACAAAAAACAATTGAGTATCCTGCCAGGTGCTCTATCAAAACCTCCCTTTCTGACTTGTGAGTGGAATCAGACGGACCCCGCACAAATGTATTTTGCTTTTCAATGTGAATGGGCTATGTCATTGACTCCCCGTTTCAAGGCCAGACACTAAGCCTTCCACAGTTGTTGGATGGCTGTGGTTGGGCCAGGCCCAGTGGCACCAGTGCTGGGCTGTTCAGAGCTCCTTTCACAATACTGAAGATAAATGCAAGGGCTCTTTTGAGTAATTAAAATGACTTTGGCATCCAAAACTTTTAGGGCAAAGGGATTGCAGAGATAGTCTAACTTTATACCCTCACTTTGCAGAAGAAGAAAATGAGACCCAGAAAAGTTAATTAAATTGCCCCATATTCCACAACCAGTAAGTCCACTGTGAATAGAACCCAGCTCCTTGTATGTTATCTCTCTCCATCTGCACAAATACTTCTGAGCCTCCCTTTGGAGCCCAGAACCACACAAGAGACTGAAATACTAAATTCTGGAAAAGCAGTTGGAAGTACCATGTAGTCTGCCCCTGTAGTTCAAGCCCAGTGTGAATCTGCAAACAACTTTCCTACTAGAACAGTCATTTGAAATAGACCATTAACAACCTGTATCTTGGCGCAGCACAGAATGTGGCATGAGGAGTTAGGGGTGTCTGTTCTGGGGCTGGCTGAACCATTCATTATATGGAGTTTTGAAGTCATTAGCAGCTGTCTCCAACCTTTTTGGTACTACCAGGGACTAGTTTCATAGAAAATTTTTTTCCCACTGGATGGAAGGTGGGGGAGGGTAGGGGAAGGATCTGACAGGGGTGGAGGGCAGGTGGTGATGGGCGTGATGGGAGCAGCTGCAAATAAAGTGTAAATGCAGATGAAGCTTCTGGCTTGCACACCTCTCACTTCCTGCTGTGGGGGGTGGGGTGGCGTACACGGCAGGTCTAGGGGACTACGTGAAATTCAGATCCCAGGTCCTCTAGCTAGGAGCTCCATAGATGTGAGAAGTGTTTGATCAGCAGCATTTCTTGGACGGTTGGTACCGAGTGTTGCTGCATGATTCACACTGTTCTCAGCACTAGGAGCATCTGTGTTGTGTAAGATTGCCTTCATGAAGCTGTGAGTCAAACGTGTGTGTTTACGTGTTTGAGGGTACAGGCGAAATAGCCAATAAACATATCATAAATAAATCAGTTGTATTGATTTAGTCTGATAAAACATAGAAAATGAGGTCTAAATAAATTAATACGTGGTTGTGTGGAACTGTACTCTCTCGTATAGACAGGAAGGCTATTTGGAGACGTAAGTAGGGAGAAGAAACCTGCGAATACCCTCCATATGACTCTGGGCCACCACAGGGAGTGAAGTGGGAGGAGATAGTGATGAGGGAAGAACGACAGCCACGTGGTCTGAGGTCATGCACGTGACCTGCACTCTGTGGAGAGGATTTGTCCGACCTGAGCATGGATTGCTTTTGGATTCTGATGAGCAGCTATTGAGCGGCTATTACCAGGGAATGATAAAATCCAATTTATGCTCTAAAGAGATGCATTTTTAACAAGTGTTCTGGGTTGATTGTGACTCAGTTGCACGCTTTGAAATTCTCAGTTAATGTGTGATCTGTTTTTCTGGGTTTCACTTTTCTTACAGATACTATGTAAAATTTAATTCCTGACCATTCCAATATCACGGGATTATAAAAATCAAGTGTTGCCTTGGGAATAGTGTGAAAAGGTAAAATTTTAAAAGAAGTTATTTATTTATTTTTACTTCTGTCTCTTTGGCCAAACTAGGGCATGGCTGTCTGGGAGATTAATTCAGAATTTGACCACTGTGTCCAAAGAGTCCTATACTTGAGAGAATCCACTTGTAACCAACTTATTTTTCTTCTTTCCTGTTTCATTGTAAGTGGATTTCCCTTTTGTGTATGTATATGTTGGAGACAGATGGCAACTTTACAGCATGATGTTAGAAGAAAAAGTATTTGGAAAGGGAAGAAGGAAGGCAAACAAGAAAAGCAAGCCTTGAATAAGCAATTTTTCATAAAAGGAGTACATTCTGGGACAGTTTATTTTTGTGATCTGCCTGGAATTTGGGGACAATGTGCTAGAATTTCTTTTTGCCTTCAGCTGGCAGGCTGCCTAAAAAAGGTGGGACTTGGAAGAGACACACAATGTTTCTATTAAAATAAGGCTTTATTGAAAGCAGGGCCAGTGGCTAAAGTTAGTCCTTAGCTTTTTTAAGGCACTTTGGCTGGGTCTATGTGAACGTTGAAGTAGAGAATGGAAACTATTACACAACTTGGCCGCCAGGGCTCAAATATCTAAGTACTATATTCGAATCCTTGCAGGCCAAGTAGTGGGCTGTTTTTGAAAGAGAATTTGAATTATTTGGATAATTTCTCTAATTCTTCATTTTATTTGTGGAGTAAAGATAATCTCTGTATGACCCAAAGATGAGCTTAGTGTATTCTCTTCTTCTAGACCTACATCTGTGTGTTCCTTCCATGTGCTTTAGGGTTGTCACTATTGATGCTTGTAGGAGAAAGCTTCATCTCTGGCTTGGGGACCATCTTGGGCTCCATCAGTTCATATCAAACTCTTTCCAGATGCTACCATCATCCCCTACGTATACAGGACTTGCTTCTAAGTCAGGTTCTGGTTTTTGTACACTCCAAAAAATACTGGGTACTTCACAGTTGCAATCGATTGTTATTGTTTTAAAATTTTCTATTTTATGCATCTTTGAAACTTTGGAGTTATAATCAGTTCTTCTTTTTTCCTTTGCTTCCATCCCTATTACATAGTGAATAGACCTTTCCTTGGACACATCTCCGAGACAATGATGGCATTCATCACCAGTTATCGGACCCTTAGTATATGTAAATTTATGTGTTAAGTTTATAGATTAATCTCAGGTAATTCTCAAACCTCTATTGGGTTGATAGAGTGTTTGCATTATTTTACGGGTGAGAAAACTGAGGGTGTGCGATGTGAAGCTCATTTGTGATGACAGAGCTAACACAAGGGAGGGTAAGAGCTGGAACCTGCAGACCCGTCACTTTAGTCAACAAAAGACTATGGTGTGAGTTTTGTCTGTTTTTTTTTTTTTTTAGGCAGAGTCTCAAGCTGTTGCCCTGGGTAGAGTTCTGTGGTGTCACAGCTCACAGCAACTTCAAACTCTTGGGTTTGAGCTATTCTCTTGCCTCAGCCTCCCAAACAGCTGGGACTCACGCAGCTGGGACTACAGGAGCCTGCCACAACACCCAGCTACTTTTTGGTTGCAGTTGTCATTGTTGTTTAGCTGGCCCGGGCTGACTTCGGACTCACCAACCTTGGTGTATGTGACTGGCACCCTAACCACTGAGCGATGGGTGCCGCCTATTGTGTGAGTTTCATAGGCTGAGAATTTGCTGGAAACTGGAAACTCAAAGCAGAATAAGATGAAGGCAGAAACTATATAAATGAAATCATAAAAATTTACTAAGGGGCATTAAATAATTAATGTAAAGCTCTAACTTGTTCATGGATAGGTAGGCTGATTATTATAAAAATGACATTATTCCTAAATTATTTTTATAAAGTTGATGCCCTTTCTAAAAGGAGATTATCTGATTTAATATGTCAAAATGCCTATAAAATTTCTTTAGAAATAGAAAACCCAACTGTAGTCAAAATATACAATATATTGTGTGAGGAAAGAGTAAATAAATGGACATTATTCAAGCTACTATCTAGTAGTAAGTTTACTACTATCTAGTAGTAAACTAAACAAAAAAAAAATGCTTCAGATAGAACATGGTGTTAAGTAGATGTCTGGGAACTAGACTCATATCTATGGGAATTTAGAATATGGCACATATAATATCACATAGCTCTGCAGAAGGAAGTCACTGATTAATAAATGGTATTTGGAAAACTGCTCTACAATTTGGAAATATAAATTTATACTATGACCTCTTTCTTTACACTAAAATAAAATTATTAATATTTTAAACAGAAATATTTAAAAGTATAAAGCCATTAAAGAACATATAAGCAGTTATGTGTCATATCTTTAATAGTAAAGGATTTTGTAAGTATGAAAACAAGCATAGAAATAACAACAAAAAAAAACTTGGACTATGTAAGAATTCAAATATTTATGTCAACAATATAAAAAAATTAAAAGGCAAATGACATTTTGAGGTAAAAGCTTTACAAAAATCATGCAAGACAAAAGGCATATTTATTATATGATAATCTCCTATGGATAAATGAGAAAAAAATCCTAATTGCTTTCAAAGTATGAGCAAAGGAAATAGTCATAAACAAGCAAATATATATTCAATATATATGTATATCAAATGTATCTATATAACCTATCAAAAATAGGCAAATATAAGTGATGAAAACCCATATTTTCTTATCAAGTTATCATAGACTTAAGCCATGGTGTTATATTCCTCCCCGTGGTCACAGGGGTGTGAAAAGGGCTTCCTGACTCCAGGATGGGGCTGTGAACAGGATCATCTTTCCAAACAGTAGCTTTGTAACATGTACTGAATATAGAGCTTAAAAAGTTTTACACTCGTGACTTAACAGTCAAGTCTTGAGAGTCAAATCTTTCAAGATTTTACTCTGAGAAAATAATCAGAAATGAATTTAGAGATTTTTTTTACTATTATTTATAAAAGAAAAAAAATTCAGAAATGACAAAAGTGTCCAACATAAGGAAAAATTTGAATTATAGCATATGCAAATGTGTTATGACTGTGGAGCTATTTAAAATCTGTTTTTGAAGTAATCTTTTATATTTGGGGGCAAACTCATAGCAATAGGTATAACAAGCAAGATCTAAGTATATGTATTTCATCCTTTTATAAAATCTCTCATCTCTTTTTCTCTCCCTTATATACAAACACACATACTGGCACACACACACACACATATACATATATATATACACACACTCACATATGTGTGTATTTATTTCATTTTTCACTAAAAAGACATGTCCAAATATTTAAAATGTGTAAATGGACACTTTATATCATATATTTCTATATTTTTAAAAGTTTTTAAGGGGCATGTATAAGTTTTGTTACTTGAAAAAAAATGATTTTTTTTAAGAGGAAGAAAATTGATCCTAGCATTAAATGAAGTCATCTTCCTCATGTTGTTGGATAGTATTTGACCTTAAAGACCAAGTTTCTTTTAGTTTCTCAAGGCCATTTCTGCTCCATCCTAATATATACATATAGACACGGACATACACACACACACACACACACACACATATATATATATACACAGAGAATATATTTTTTTGTCAGAGAAACTTGAGTTTTCTGCACACCTAAAGGCATGTTTGTTTCATATTGTAATTCAAATTGGTTTAATTTCATTGAATTTTATTTTATCTTCAGTAAAACATTTTAAAATGGGCCTAGGAAAGACCTTCTGCAACCACACTATTGGCTGATCAATTTGATTAGAAATTAGGAATTATAAATGGAAGATAAAATGGGTCTTTTTTTGTTATGCAGCCCTGGTAATAAATGGCAAGTACATATTTTTCTGAGGCTTTTATTCTTAGAAAGAAAGCAAAAAGATATAATAGGTTTTTTTTAAATACATGCTCCATAATTTATTCTGACAAACAGATGTATTTTGTTGTTGCTGTTATCATTTGATGAAATACTTTAAAACTAGTCCAAGGTGGTCTATTTTCAAATATAATACATAGAGTGCATCTAGCAGTTAACAAAATTTGGATGTGTAGCATAGAATGGTCATTATTTTTACGGAAAAAAATAAAGGCACTAATTACTTACAGACAAGATACTTAGCACAAACAGATAAGCTTCAAAATGAAAAATTCTCAGTTTATGATAATTATGTTCTCTGCTTTGTTTTCAGAGACTGATAATTTGAGGCTTTAAAATCACCAGGAAGCCATTAATTGGAATTCTTCAATAAAAAATAAATTACATAGAAGTTCATGATGAGTTGTAAAAGCAGAGAGACTGTATTATACAGTGAGCGACATTGCTTCACTATTTATAGCTTTGTGCAGATATGTCTAACAGAAAACTGTAAGGAATTTGAGATGTGCAGATAGCAATTATTCACAGATCCAAACTATCTGCAGATATTTCAAATAACAGCTTTTAGCAAATCTCTTCACCAATAAAGTCAGGGCTTTAATTTGAAGCCATGTTTTGCTAACATGTTGCTTCTTGTTTTTGACATTTTCCATTGCATCGTATGGCCCTATGAGATCATAGCTACAGGACAGACAAATCTTCATATCACATGGCATGGTACAGCCCCACACAAAAGTACCATAGCTCTGTGTAAAAGCAGGTTCATTTGGAGATTATACCTTTTACTGCGGGTCTGGGTTGCAATATTTATATAGGTTAGCTATAGGTGTCTCATGTTAGAGTATTACTCCCTTAATCTTTCTTAAAAAAAATCAAATCACTGTAGATGTCCTACTATGCTTAGAGCTGGAGGCAAGGGTTGGGGTAATAGAGGGCATGCCAGGATAGCCTTGTCTTTGAGACTTTCCAAGAGAGAAGCAGACATAATCTGGGTAAGGGAAGTTAGCAGGTAATAATGTTAACTCTCTCAGTTTCAAGAGCTGTCTGGGTGAAGATAAAGTGGTAGCCCATACAAACCAGTCTGTGGTTGGATAGTGAATGCAACCTTGATACTAAGGTCTAGACGCTTTTGACTTCCTTATCCTTTGATGTCAGCACAAGAACAATGATGCCCATTGCACAGGGACAGAGAATTCTTCCTATGATGATGACAAACAAAACCATTCTCAAAGCAAGAGAGAATGGTAGGACATGAAAATGTAAGAAGGAAGATCGGGACTGGGGGAGGCCAATGCAGGTGGATTGCCTGAGCTCATGAGTTTGAGACAAGCCTGAGCAAGAGCAAGACCCTGTCTCTAGAAAACATCAGGGCATTGTGGTAGGCAGCTGTAGTCCCAGCTACTTGGGAGGCTGAGACAAGAGGATTGTTTGAGCCCAAGAGTTTGAGGTTGCTGTGAGCTATGATGCCACAGTACTCTACCAGGGGCAAGAAATTGAGACTCTTTTGTAAAAAAAAAAAAAAAAAAATGAAGATGGGATTCAGTTTTAATTTTCCTAAGAAAACCCACCTCAACTGTTAGAAATTTTATAGTATGTACCATAGTCTGTTCAGAATTCTACGGGATTCAGATCAAAGTGACATTACAATGTTCAGAACATGTTGGGAGACTGGGAATAGTGGTATGATACACACAGAGGCAATGTTTTGGTTCTCTGGATTGAGGGTAGATTTTGTAATATGTATTTGTCAGGATCAGCTAGGTTATGCTTCAGTAAAAAAAAAAAAAATGATTCCAAAATCTCTGTGGCTTAACACAATAAAGGTTGCCTTTTCCTCCTGCTTTATGTTCACTATAGATTGCCAGGGGTGTTTGTTCATCACTGTCACTTAGGGGCCAACGCTGATGGAAGCACCCTCTTGACACATCATCTGTGATCATCACAGTGGGAAAAAGGGAGTATGTGAATTGTGCACTGACTCTCAAAACTTCCACTCAGAACTAACATTTCACTTCTGCTCTTTTTATTTTTTTTTTAAATTAAATCATAGCTGTGTACATTAATGCAATCATGGGGTACAATGTACTGGCTTTATATAAATTTGAAATATTTTCATCAAATTGTTTAACATAGTCTTCACGGTATTTTCTTAGTTATTGTGTTAAGACATTTATATTCTACACTTAGTAAATTTCACATGTACCCTTGTAAGATGCACCATAGGTGTGGCCCCACCAATTACCCTCCTGCCACCCATCCTCCCCCTCCCTCCCCTCCCTCTCCCCTTTCCCCTTTTTCTTGGGCTTTTATTAGCCAGAGCAAGTCACTTGGTCATTACTAATCTCAAATCGTGGTAGAGAAGCATATCCTTACTGTGGGGTTTAGAAGAGAACTGGAATATTTGTTAACAGTTTTAGTGTTTTTATATTATTATTATTTTTTATTACGAATTACCACCAACTTCATGGTTCAAAACAATACATATTTATTTTCTTACATTTCTGGAAGTTTAGAAATCCAAAATCTGTTTCACTGGTCCAAAATTAAGGCATAGGCAGGGCCATGCTGATTCTGCAGGCTCCAGGGAATACTCTGTTTCCTTGCCTTTTCTGTTGGGGTTTGCTGTGGACCCTTATTTGGGTCGGGAGTCAACAGGGGAGAAGATGCTGGGGAAATAATGAGACTTTATACCAACTTAATGTATAAAGTCTGAGTAGCCTGGAGAGACATACATTGGCTCACACACCACGTGGCAGATTGAGACAATACAGCAGCTCTCTGACTTTTCAGAAGCTTTTTATTAATCTCTAAAACAAACCATTCAGGTAAAGATGCAAAGGTGTCAAAATTCAAAACAGGATTAAAAGAATCTCAAGCTCCCGGGAAGATTGGGTAAAAAGAAAAGTTGGTTGGGTAATTGGGAACACAGGGTAGTGAGTTGTCAACAACCACCAAAAACACATTTAGAAAGTGGAGGGGAAAAGAAGTTTCATCCCTGCAGGGCAAGCAAGCCACCCTCCCTAATCTAACTGCCCCTTAGAAGTTTAAAGGGCACAGCCCCACCTTCCTACTGATTCTCCTCTAAGGATGATCTTAAGACTTTACCCTGTCTGGGGTGCCTCTGAACTCCTTTCATCTTCCTTCTGTGGTCTTGATGGCCCCCAGGGACAGTCAGTGTGCCCACTTTGCCCTAGATTGAGCCAAGGTACCCCACAGAGAGATCAGCCTATCTGCCTCCCACAGGTATCTAAAGATGCATTTCTTCCAGTCCTTGGCTTGTGGTCTCTTCCTTTATCTTCAAAGCCAGAGTGTAGCATCTTGCTTTAGTCACCACATTGCTGCCTTCTCCTTAATAGTAAATTTTCTTTCTGCCTCTCTCTTCTAAGAACACTTGTGATTACAAGTTAGAATCCTTTAGGATACTAGCTACACCTGAAGATCCTTAAGCATAGCTGCAAAGACCATTTTGCCATGTAAGATAAAATTCAAAGTTTCCAGGGATTAGGATGTGGATGGATATTTTGGGGGGTGGCATTATTCAGCCTACCACACTAGAAGTGACACCCACGTCTATACTTACTGGCCATGTAACCTTAAGCAAGTATAATTCTTTGCAACTCAGCTTTCCCATTTATAAAATGAAGGTTAAAAATACCTCATGGTAGTTGTAAGGATTAAATTTATTACCCATGAATATGTTCTCTGCAATAATTTTCAACATTTTAAAATTTTGTTTGAATCGTCATCTGAGTTTGTGTGTATATAGAGTGTATATAGATGTATATGTGCATATATATGTGTGTGTATTAATATTTTGGATTATACCAATGATTACCTAGTATTTCTCTTGGGTTTGGTGTCTGTGCATTTATTTTGGATCATATAAACTCCCATGACTATCCCTTATTTAGCTGTTAACTCTGCACATTTCAGACTTCATTGTAGATCAAGAAAAGCTACTATATTGGTAAATAATACAGATGGCAAGATCCTATGCTGAGAGATTCTGATGGAGAAAGTCTGGAGTAGAATTCAGGAATGTGCATTATTACCATCACTAAGGCTGATTTTCAAGTGGGTGCTCCGTAGACCTCCTTTTGAAAAACACTGTGCTGGCAGACTTGTCTGAATGTTGTCAGTCTGTTATGTCCTTATTTCCAAATGAGAGGTGTATTTCCTCCAAAACTGTGCTCACATACTTAGAACCTACAGCCAGCTCTTCCATCTAAGAGAAATAACCTGCTTCTATGAACCAATAAAATCCCCCCAAATCAATAATCTCTTGATGTATATTTACAAAATTAAGTGAATAACTATAGGGGGGAAAAAAAGAACAATTGATTCCTGATAATTCATGAAAGAAAAGACAGTGTTAAATATACTCACTAATACCTTCAGAATGATTTGAGAGGAGATTGCATCCATAATATAAAAATAGGCTGTTATGAAAAATAAACAATCAAATAGTATGAAAGGGTTCCTGGAAATTAAGAATATAACTTCTTAAATTATAAAGGACAAAACAGGGAGGCTAAAAGGACCGGAAACAATTGAATTAAGGGAAGATACATCTGCATATGTCTTGTAGGATAAGAAGTAAAAAGATGAAGAGTGAAAAATGAGAGGGAAGTAAAAGTAATGGAGAATAAATTCAAGAAGTTCAACATATAATCACAGCAGTTATAGGAAAGAGAAATCAGGGGAAAATTAAAAAAAACAAAACAAATTTTTCTGAGTTGAAGAAAGAATGCTTTCATTTTGAAGGGCTTCATCAAGTGCCAAGCAGAATTAATGACTTAAGACTCACATCTAGACAAAGCCTAGGGATACATTTTTAACATTCCAGAAGTATAGATGTAGAAATTCGAAGCTCTTCTGGGAAGGCAAGCAGGAAACTAGAATAAACCTATGTATAAAGAGATGAGAAGCAGATTGTCATCAGACTGCTCTGATGATAGAGAACAATGGGATGATAGCTTCGAGGGGGGTCCAACCTTTTTTTCCCTCTGTGCACACTGAAAGAATAAGAATCGTCTTAGGGCATTCATTAAATACATAAACACTAACAAAAGAAAGCTGACTAGCAGAAAGAGTCCATGCTTCCTTTTCATGAAATCCAACACTACATTTAAGCAAAAAAAGTCTTCATAAAATCAGCATGTGGCCTAAGGGTTGGTGGTTGGACACCCCTGGTAAAGGGTCTCAAGTCAAAGTCACATTCAAATGGGGTAGCAAAATATAGGTTTTTCAGGTAACCTGCAGACCTAATTTGGAAGATGACACAAGTATGTAGTCAAGAAAACAAAACAACATGTAGAGGAAGAGGACATTAGGGATATGAGAAGTAATATGTAGACAGGAAACAAGCACAATATACATTTACATCTAAGTGCTTGTTGACTCATTTACTGACAAATGATAAGATCACACAACACCTTGGACCTTGAGGTGTTGAAATAGAAAGCAGGAGGGTAATGGTTTCCAAAAATAATATGAAGAAAGTAAAATCCTGATAAGATGTTTCCTGGTGGGTCAGAAAATATTAATAGTGATTATTTACTCTTGATATGTGTAGATAAATACAAGTTCAAAAATGTAGCTAAAATGTTTCATCATGACCACTGGAAATTAGTATTTATAACTTTGAAACCTTTAGTGTAAATTTTTAAAATAGACCAAGAAAATGTTATCTATCCTTTAAACAAAAGGCAAAGCAAAGTAAAACAAAAAACAAAATAGGAATGAGAAGACTACATAGTTTATTGAAATATAAATACATTAGAAAGACTTTATCTCAAAATGTCAGTAACTGCATCACCCACAAAGGGGTGAATTTGCCTTTTAAAATTATATCTATGTTCCCAAGTTGGATGTTAATAATCATAACGATGATAAGGATGATGGCAGCTAGATGTCGTTTAAAATAAATAATAACCCAGCTAGATGTCGTTTAAAATAAACATATCTAAAACAAAATAATGCAAAAAGACTAAGTATAAAAGGATGAAAAATATAGATCAGGCACACACCAATTATAAAAGAAAATATCTCAACCTTAATATAAGACAAAATCAAATTTAAAACAAATAAATTCGATGCAACTAAGAAGACTATTGACTGTATGTTAAAGATATATAATTCACTAAAGTGATAAATGGAATTTTGTACATCTAAAAATATATCTTTAAATGTATGTTAAGCACAAACTTTTAGAAATGCAGTGAGAATATAAGAAGCATCATTTCTCATCCCTCTGATTGTCCTCTTTCCTCTATGGACTGCTCTGCTTTATTGCCTGCAGACCTGAGTCAGTCCTCCAAAACAGATCCCAGGCTGCCTGGAGTCCATTTTGCCATCCCATCTGAATGTGGCTTTGGCTCGACACCCTTGGAAACCTTGAGGATATTGTCCCATCTTCCTCTCTTATCAGTGTGGTCAATGAGAAGTCTGATAACAATTTGCTTCTCAATTCTTGGTACATAGATTTCTTCTAGTCTCCTGCTTGCCTTCCCAGAAGATTTTAGAAATTCTATACTTACAGTGTTGGAATTTTTTCACCTAATCAGAGAGGAAAACTTTAACATACCCTCTTTCAAATATCAAACAAATTGAATGAATAAAAATTAAGTAAAGCTATAGAGATTGAAATGACATAATTAAGAAGCTTGATTATAAATCTTCATATAGACATATAATTACACTCCTATTAGGTATGAATGTACTAGATGTGTATAATGATATTCAATAAACATAAGATGTGCATTCTTTTTAGATACCAATAAAACATCTTTAAAATTTAATAACATTGTGATCTACAGGAAAATTTCAATACATTTTAAATCATAGAAATCACTACTCTAAACTCTCCGAACACTGAAAAATAAAATTAGAACTTAACCAATTCAGAAATGGCTGAAAAATTCTCTTCATTTAGAAATTAAAAACAAAATAATTATATTTTCTCATATACTTCATAAATAATTAATTGACAGATGTGATGAGGAAACATGGCCGAACCCTGAGGACGTCAGGCTAAGTGAAATAAGCCAATCACAGAAAGACCAGTCATGCAGGATTCTACTTACACGAGGAACCCGAAACATCAAATTTACAGAATCAAGGAGTAGAATGAATGGTGGTTTCCAAGGGCTGGGGGGAAGGAGAAAATGGAGATTTACTAATCAATAGACATAAATTTCAGTCAAACAAGATGAGTAAGTTTTAGAGAGCTGCTGTACAGCCTTGGATCTATACTTAGCAATAATGTGCTTATTGCACATTTAAACATCTATTAAGAGAGTAATCTCATATTGTGTTCTTACCACAATCAAATAAAAAAGGTAATATTTTTTAAAATTGCATAAATATATGTATAATATTGTTTTGACAAATTTGGAAATTTAAATGGAATAGATAATTTTTTTAGAATTGACCAAATAAAATTTTCCAAATAAAATTTAGAAAATTGTAACAGATCAACAATGACCAAAATAAATGGAAAATGTGTCAAAGTTCTGGTTCTATAAAAAACATTGATTCAGAGAGTTTTTAAAGTGTATGCTACCAAAATTTTAAGGAACAATTTCATAGGTTTTATTAACTATTTCAGAGCATTAGACATCATGGAAAGCTACCTTAATAATTTGACCAACTTATAATCATAATCAGAATAAATCTCTAAACCATATTGCTTTCTACCATAGAGGTAAAAAACCTAAATGATAAAGCAAAATAAAATTATTCAAACTCAGAAGTACTTCAAAAGAATGATATTTCATCACTCACTAAGGTTATTCTGAAAATTCAAGGTTATACAACATTTGGAAATACAGAAATTTACTGTATTAGCAGATTAAAAGGGCAAACTAATGTAATCATCTAAGTATTCTGGGGGAGATTTAATAAAATTAGCCCCTATTAAATTGACCTACACTTTTGGCATGATCATTTGGTGATGGCTATTAAAATGTAATATCAATGTAATATGTGTGAACCTTTTACTTCAGCAATTCCACTTTTAAATGTATGCTTTAGGAAAAAAATTGCTTACTAGCGTGTATAAAGAAACAAAGAGAAAGAATGTTCATTTTAGCACTGCTAGTTATAAATAAAAAGTAAAACCACACAAAACATCTACCAGTGCAAGATACCAAGACTTGTAAAGATCGTTGAAGCATTGTTTTGTTAAAAGAAAGTGCAGAATAACCCATATAGTATGATTCTTATTTATGCTAAAAGCAAAACAAAAATTAAACTCATGTATAATGTATAAACACATAGGGAAAATCCTTGATGGATATGAAATAAACTGCTAATTGTGGTTACCTTTGGAGAGGGCAATGGAATTGGTGTGTGCAGGCAAGATTATTACTCTGGGTACTTAACTTTTGCTTGACAATCATAACTAAATCTATGTTTTTTTTTTTTTGTTTGTTTGTTTTTTTAAACACCCATGTTTATCCAAAATTGTGTACATAGAAACAATTTTAAAGCCCGGCACAGTGACACATGCCTATAGTACCAGCTATTTGAGAGACAGAGGTAAGAGGATCACTTGAGTCAGGAGTTTTAACTGTAGTGCATTGTGAAGGTGGCTGCGAATAGCCACAACACTCCAGCCCGCACCACATAGACCCCCATCTCTCAAAAAAAATTAAGACAACATCAAAGGAAGAAGGGCTTCATTCATAAATTACCTCCTTGATGCAGCTATGTTATGCAGAAATATGTATTTCCTCTGTGGAGGAAGGCAATCCATCAGTTTTTCAGAGCATGGGAGAACCATTTCTTCTGAACATGTGATGGCTGTGATCTGATTCTGTGTCCAGCAGCATCTTTGGGATGTATGTTAGAGTTTCTTCAGTGACTCTTTCCACCAGAAGTGTATGCTCTGTTTAGTTGTTTGTTCTTCGTAAAGTGTATCTCTGCTCTAAAATGGATCATCCTGGGCTGGTTTAACCAAGGATTCCATGCAAACCAGTGCCGTGGTCCTGGTCCCTGGAATTCTTAGCTTCTGACGCCTTTCCCTTCCATTTGTCTTGCTTTGCAGACACAGACAGAAGCTTTTCATAATGTTTTACATGTGGTGCTAATTCTTCCATTGCTTAATGTGACAAATTCACATCCTTTCACAACCTAATGGCACAGCCGGTGTGAGTCTGTGGAGACAGGGTAACAATGTCAGGATAAAATGAAGCAGCATTGGTCAGTGTCTGCTGAGAACATGTTTTAATGCAGAGATGGAGTGGGCAGAGTCAGGAGCATACCACACAATAAAAATATTGGGTCTCTGCAGGCATGGAAACAGCTCATAAGTCTTGTTGAATAAAACCTGCGCTAAATCACATGAAATCGATTGATAAGAGATTCTGTGCAGAAAAAATTATCCCTCCCCTTCATTAAGAAGGTGGCTGCAATCAGGGTTGATTGTTGATGCATCTAGCTTTGATAAACACCTTCCTACTTGCTGAAAAGAAACTTTCCATCATGAGACATTATCTTCTATTCCTTTTATTAATTTCATATTTTTGTATGTAAGAAGAACATCACAAAAGGGAGAGAAAGAATTTCATTGAACTTAAAGCTCTGGCTAAGGAATTGCTTCTTGACATCTTCTAATTGTTCACAATATATTCTGTCTTCCTTCTAAAATTCCGTAAGCAAGAAACTAACAAAAAAATTTTAATGTACATCCAACTGTGGGTTGCAGGACTCCTGGAACTCTGGAAGCAGGCTCTAGGTTAGGTTATCTGGGAAGCAGGCTCTGAGATGGAGATTAGTAGGAAACTTTGGAAGCTGACTGGAGAATGCTCCCAGAAACAGGACCTGTGAGGCTGCGGTGGGCAGGGTTTGGCCAAAACAGCAGCAGGACTGCAGTGCAGTCAGAACAAAGGCCTGGGACTTTTGCTGTGATGACCTGCAGAATTGCATCCTATTTGGAACAAAGAGCAGGCTTTTTATAGCCTGCGTTGGGAAGGAGGTTGTATGCCTCTTTGACAGCCTAGATAGGGGCCTGATCTTGAGGAGGTGATTGTCTTTCCCTAAAGACTCTGAGAAGGAATTCTCAACTGTCACTCACCACACACCCAGCAGTTGGGAAACTGAGTGCCTTATACTTGAAGGGTGCTATCTGGACACCACAGAGTCTGCTCACTACCTAATGGTAGTTAATGCTCCTGCTAACTGGCTACTAACCTGAGTGTTTATTGGGCAATCACTGCATTATCATGCATCTTGGTTAAGTCACTCAACATCTATCTAAAATGAAAACATTGAACTCATGACTAGGTCACTTCCTTCTCTGCCTTCTGTGTATTAAGGGTTTTCTTGCTGCGACGTCTTAAGTATTGGTGTTTAAAATAGCGGTGCAACAGTTGATATACTTTCTCAAGTCTTCGGCTGACAGGCCCGCTTTGGTCCTTTTTACGTGCTTTTGTTTAAACCTCTCTTGGGTGGCTTGGGTGAAAGGAGGTCACATGCATCTTTGACAGTCTGAAATTTTCAGGAACAGTTCCAAAATTTAATTAAGTACTGATTGTCTTCTATGCACATGAGAGAGAAGAAGAAAATCTTCAGAAATAACAGAATTAAGCATGCTCTATTTTGTAGCCTTGTAATGACCTCCAGCAAATGCCTGACCTAGTTCTGAGGGCTTGGAGTCCACTTGCGTGAACAGGATGCCTTAAAAAGCAGACTTGGAAATCAAAGTCAAAAACTGACACCATCCATGGTAATGGAGCAGTGAGGGATGTCCTGTGCTATTGGTAGAAAAGACAAAATTTAAAATAGAATGAAAATTGCCTCCAGTCACTTAATTTAGAGGCAGCACAGGAATTTTGCAGCATGTCAGTTTGATAGCACCTTCAATTAAAAGAACTAATCTGCAGCGGATTTTATTATTATTTGGATGGTGTTGGGAACAGACACTTCCCCAGTTGTATGAATGCTTAGGGGCAGCAACTCCTGCCTGACCCCAAGAGGTTAACTAGCAAGCAGTGCCCTGTGAAGGCCCCCAAGTGTTATGTCAAAATCGCATCCCTACTGCCCCCTTATTGGTCAGCTGAAACAAGGCCTTGCTGTTTTACACAGAAAGCAAAGATCACATAGGGAGGCAAAGAAGAGTTTAAACTCACAGCTGATCCAAGAGGTGATTCCTTTGGGTCGTAGTAAAAGGTCCAAGAGGAACAACTTTTCTACTTGGTCAGCCCTGGTGTAAGTTATTTAACATGAAACAGCAGCATCCCTCACAATGTGGCTCCTTGAACACTACTTTTGTGAAGTGATTCATTACCCAAGACAAAAAACTAATGAAACAACTTTTCTATAATATAAATTTGCAAAGTGTTATTTTTTACACCACTGTCTTAAAAGGTTTACTATGAAAATTAATGCATTGAAAAATCCTGACCATCCCGCCTTGAGAATCTGGTTAATCCAGATGCTCTGATTCTTACTCGATTTACACTTTCCCTCCCCTCCCTTCTTCTTACTAACACCTTTGAAACACCCATGTCATGTACTGCAAACCATAGTTTGGGAACTGCTGCTGGAGCTGGACTGTCAGACCATCAGGCAGGGCCACCGGCTACTCAGGGGTCTTCCTGCCAGTGTAACCTCTCTTCCTTCTCCAGGAATCCACTGGTCACCCTGCTAAGGTGGCCCTCAGGATAGGTGATTTTTTTTCTGATTAATAGCCAATTTTCCCCTCCTTTCTCCTTACCTCTCCTGCTCTCTCCTCTCTCTCTTTCTTTAATCCAATCTGGCTCTTTTTTGGGTCTACTTAGTAACTTCTTTTTTATAGTATAGGATCATCCCAGTTTGCTCATAAACTCTTGACATCTTTAGATGTTGCAGACATCTTTAGATCTCCATTCTGCTTTGTTCATGGGAAGCCCTCAATGAATACTGTCAGATACTTGAAGCAAGCAACATGATGGACGAGGTGATTCTGAGTCCACCCCTGAGAACATGGGTGATTAGGAGCAAAGTAGTACTCAGAGACAGGGAACCTTGGGGATAGGTCCTGGAAAATCGATTTGGGACTCAGCACAGAGAGTGTGAGATTCAGAACAGCATGACCGGAACAAGAATGATATCAGAATTCAGTAAATACGTAGAAATGACCATGCATTCCCCGGAAGGAAATCAGAGTCCATTTGACTACCTTTATTCTTTTAGTCAAAAAGGTGTAAGAATATATCATTACTATCATCTCACATCTAGTTTTTTACCCCCTAAGGATGTTATTCAATTCCAAAAGCCCTTGAGAAGCTCCCCAAGGTGCACTGATTCTTGCTTCTACCACTTCCCCCGCTTACAAAGTTTTCTTATTTTGTTCCCTTGAAAAATGCTATAACAGCCTTTTACTGTAAATAGTGGCTACTACCCTCAAATTTACCTCTCCCAAAAGAAAAACTCAAAAGCAACACCAGTGTGAAGTGTAAGGAAGAGGTGGCTATTGCACCACTAGGATTCATATGGCATTATAAATTTCTATGAAAATGGGAATTACACAGAATCTGCTTTACTTTCAGAGAACCTGGTTACCTTAAAGAACATTCAATTTCTGCTTCTTATTGCAGAGCATGAGTGGGTAGTATTTCTAGCCATGAATCTACTGGATTTCTCTCCAGATGTAGAGATAGACAGATACTCATAGATAGATAGATGCCGCTTTATACACTCTGGGATCATTGTATCAACCCTTAGTTTGTAAGTGTGAATGATGTTTCCTGTGTAAACTACATTTATTCTTTTGAAAAAAATTGTATTGAGCCTATGAAGGCATCCACAGATAGACACATGAATGCATAAAATGGTCAAATGCTCTTAATATAACACTTTTTTCACAAAAAGATTGTGAGAGATTTTATTTTGTTCTGCTCATTGTGGAAGTGGAATTTAATAAAGAATATACAAAATTACAAAATTCAACTCTGGGCTTCAAGTGACATAAAAGGCCCAGCATAACAATCTAATTTCTTCATTTCTAGCATTTTAACTGTCCAAATGACACACGTTGCCTGCCGTTCGGTGCAGTCTCTGTGTGCCCAGGGAGCACTGGAGGCTCTTGGATTTACTGCTGGTGAGATGAAGACTGTGAACTGACATCACCAAGGGAGACATTGGACTTAAAGGGTGTTTAACACGTGGACAGTCACAAAATGAGAGTGGAGTTGGGTTGTTTCCAGGCTTTGGGAATAGTAGTATCAGTGGCACAGAGTTGGCAAAAGCACTTGTCTTGCTGACACAGTGCTTCATCCCATTCAAGGGATGGGAGTGCAACTATTGAACAAAACATCATGGAAAAAGGAGGCTGGGCATGCTAAGAGATGGTTTGCATTCCTCCTTTGGGCCAGCCACTTTTGCTTGGAATATTGCAACATGGTGATCCATCATAATTGGTTATAAGTTGTGACAGAATAATTTGATTCTAGGAAAAATAATGACTAGAGGCTCTGTTTCACTTGTATTTGTTTTATGTAAATTAAATTGCCACCTTTATAATCAGCTGTGGTGGGGATTTCATCTCAGTGTTCCACGAAGCCTTCTCTTGTCCACTGCTGGGATGTAGGCACGTCTAGGCCACCTTGGCCAATTGGTAGGAGAGAATGAAGAGTATCTGGTGTTGTATGTATATCATCTATCTGCCTGGGGTGAAGAGCATTGATCCCAGGAAGAAAACTGGAACAACAGAGCTAGGGATAAAGACTCCCTCATCTCCCAGAAGCCTGTGTTCATGTGGTGGCTGCTCCTGAGCCCCATTTCACACCTGGGCCCTGAGAAGATGGATGGCTGTAGACAAATGCCCCCAGCTGGGGCTCAGGGAATGTTCCCTTTGGACAGAATGCCACATACAGTGGAGAAAGTGCTTTGCTGCATATCTGCTCATTAGTATAGGGCATCCAGAAGAGGAATGATATGGTTTTTAGTAGAGTAGCCAGAAAGAGTGAGGCACTAGGAACAACTTAGATGCTCTGGAGATTTCCATAAATACTGGAGGCAAAGGCATCAGTAGATGGAGAGGATATTAATAAGGGATTTGACTTCCCATCTATGCAAGTAATTGATTACTTGGGTAAGCACTGTCCCTTTCATTCTCTTGAATTCCAGTGCAATGGTTGAATGGTAAATAAGGGATTGACAATGCCTCACAGCCACAAAGCTGACTGTGGAAGCACAAGATGTCCAGTGCCACATGCATGATTGTACCCCCGCTCGAGGTGCATGGAAATCTCAGTGTTAAGTAACTGGCCCGGGAGCCACTGCAATTTTAAATGGCAAGTACCATGAGGAAAATGATTTTTTATGATGGATCTAGCTGCCAGGTGAAGAAAGGAATAATAAAGTATTGCAGGCCAAAAGGCCAACTCCGATGGGTGGAGTTTAATGCGGCTAGCATTGAAATTGGGATCAGGAACCACTTGTTTATACTCTGGCTCTTCCAATCAGCTGCGGTGTGCCTTGGGCAATTTCTAGTGGTCCTCGAGGTGGATGTGCTGATGGACTTCTCCTCCCCTTCTTCCTGTGCAGGGAGGTGCTTACCTGGATTTCCTCTCTCCCAGCTGCCCCTCTGAAAACATGAAAACCCTCCATGAGCATTCTAAGGGATTTTTTTTGTTTGTTTTTTCCAGTTTTCACCACAGGGGATACACAGGGAGGAAAGTAGCAAGCATGTGAGTTTACAAAGTGATATTTTTGTGAAGAGGCATTTCAGTTATTATTCTTTATCAACTTAGAATTTAACTTTCCTGGCTCTCTTTACGATTCCCTGGGAACACATCTGATAATGCTTCTCTTGGAACTTGGCCCTGCCCGGGTGTCAGCCTGTGCTCCCTGACACCAGCGCTCCTGAAACTGCTCCCTCTGTTTTGCTCCCTCTCCCTTTTCTTGCAGTGGTCTCCAGAAAAGGTGGGCAGTGCGTGGTGAGTGATCAAGGGGGCCTTATAGTCCACAGAGCACCTCGGAGAACGAGCAGGGCACTCAGGGCAAGCAGGCTCTCAATCCTAATGTCCTCCTGCTTCATGCAGGAAACATGGGGTCTCAGTGACGGTTCCACAGTCAGGGACTGTCATCTGTCCCTCTCAGGGAGTATTCTAGACTGAAATTAACTGAGTGTCAACTAGGACACTAGACATGGAGATAAGAGAGGACAAATGTGTGTGCAAATGTGTGTCTGTGTGTCTTTATGGTATATACACATTTGTTAGAAATATTCAGAAAACATAGGTGGAGGGAAAGGAGTCATTCTAAGCCCACATTTTCACTCGTGGGTAATGAAAGAGAATCAACTGTGCTTTGCACATAGTAGGGAGCTAAAGAATGTCAGGTGGGGGAAGACAATTGGCAGAATCTCACCTACTGTAGTACACAATGTGAGGGTATTCAGCATGCCCCCTGGGTGAAGAGGTCAACTACAACTTGAACTTTACCTTAAAAGTGAAAATAACGTAACCTAAAAAGTTTTACTTGCATTTTAATTTGAAATAAACAAACAATCCCCCCTCCAATATAAAAAGAATGTCGGGTTAGTTCCTGCTGAAATTAACTCTAGTGTGAACATGTCATATATATGTATATATGTGTATATATAACATATTGAAATACATAACA
Organism: Loris lydekkerianus; assembly: GCA_963574355.1. NCBI lineage: Eukaryota > Metazoa > Chordata > Mammalia > Primates > Lorisidae > Loris > Loris lydekkerianus. The sequence continues at coordinate 6,884 of CAUYPK010107870.1, read as the reverse complement.
AATCCTAGGACAAAATATTGAAAGGTTGTTTTAGCTCAGTTTCTTCCTTTCCCCTTACCCTCATCTTCCTGTGTGTGTGTGTGTTGGGGTGAGGTTGACCCTGTATCTGAACATAGATCATGTTCTTTCCTTTCTCTGTTTTTAATTGATCCCCATTTCTGTGAAGTACAAGGTGCTTCTGTGTGTGGCTTACAATTGCGTAGAACGTCATGGCTGGGTGGGCTTTCTGCAGAAAGTTCCTTTTCTCTCCTTATTTGCCCTGGTGGTGGAGGATGCCCTGGTGCAGAAATGTGAGAGCTCATTAGAGTTTATTGTATGGTGCAGGAGGGGAAGTGAAATTATACAAGCCAAGGGGCGTGGGGGGAGAGCCAATTGCTAGTCCAGTGCTGACACCAATAACTTTTTATGAGGGTGAGTCAAAGAATCAGGGAGGCTGGAACCAAGTTTTCACCCTGTTGAACCTATTACTATAGATCATGATGGAGTATGGAGGGAAACAAGCCTGTCTCTGGGGACAGGAGTGGGGAAAGACTAGAGTTCTGGAGAAAGATGTCAAGGGGGAGGAATTGGAAGTCAACTGTGGCGAGGGTGAGCAGGAGTATGAGCGGAAGCCATTAGTGTAGCAGAAAATAGGAGCGTCAACACCTGATTATCTAGAATAATGAGGAATGGGAAGCACATACTTACTGGAAACAAAACAAAACAAAACTGACACCTGAGATTGCAACTTCTCTCCGCTCGGCTCCTTGTGAGAACTAGGGATTCGTATATGGCTTGGCAAGCCAGAGGAATAAGAAAAATCTTGGACGCATACAGTCTAAAAACTAGGTCTCTTGATAGAGACCTTGTGAAGTCCCATTTTACTAACTGGCCATGATCACTGACAGGCAGGGTGGCTTGAATTGGCCATGGTGCACATAGCTGGTGGGGCTGGTCTGAACTGACCCCTCACTATCTTGACTCTTATATTCCATCACAGGAGAAGCCCCTGTTAGGAAAAGAAGTAAGCCCCAACCGGCCTCTGTGTTATGCCAATGGCACCTCAATCTTTGTATTTCCTAGGGATATCATTGCCCTATAATGTTTCCAACCCTGCAGGTAGCCTCATCTCTGCCAAATTCAAAAGAGAGAACTGTTTCCTTCAACCAAACAGCAATAGAACTACATTAGTAAGAACTTGCCCAAGGCTGAAGCTTCTAATTTGTGTTTTTATACTATCGTCTCCCCTGATGTCAGTACTCTAAGCATTTCCCTTGTTGGTTATTTTTGCTTCTTTCTTTTTATCGCCAATAAACATATCTTCTTCAGGATTTGACTAGCAGAAGATTCAGGATACTTTTGGTGAGAGCCTCAAACCAGCCACATTACCCAGTATTAAACAACAACAACCAAAAAAAGATCCAAACTGCAGCCATAATAACCAGGGTTGGAGCATCTACACCACAGAAAGTGCTAAACTGTCAGCAGTTACTCTTCACTTGAAACTCTGGATGGCTTATGAACAGATGCTGCAGTGGTGGTCAGCGCCAGGTGAAATTGGCAGGGGTGTGCCGGGTGAGAAGAGAGGGGCTTTCTCTGCAGCTTCTGGAAGCAGCATCTCACCCTCTACCAAAAGAGTGATGCATTGTGTGGGAGCACTACGCAAGGTCACAGACGCCCCTCAGGACTGCATGGCAGCAGGCCCTTGTGCTTCCCATTTGGTCATTGTGCCTGCCCTGTGTGTGGTCACTATGGAGGCTGCTGCATCAGGATTCTCGGAGAGTGAGAACCTCTTGGCTGGCAGTCAATGGTCTTTTGTGCAGACCTGGAAACCAGCCTCCGTGGGGTTTTCATGTGCGTGGAGATGAGGCTCTCTGTAAAGACAGCAGTGAGATGGAGCTGAGTCCAAAGCCCTGGTGTCTAGACTTCAGCATATACTGACTTCGGCATGCAGGAGTCTCATGTGATTTCTGGGGACAGGCAGATAGCTCCCTTTGCTGACTTTGGGGTGGTTGTTCATACCCCTGTGGTCTTCTCCCCTAGTCTGGGGCCATAAACATGACATGTATGTCTTTGGCAGCATTTGCCTGCTCACACCAGACCCCACTCTGCCTTCCCTGAAGACTCGGGGCCTTTGCTTTGGGCATGTGTCTAGATGAAAGATTTTTCTCTTCTGGCTGCCATGGACAGAAACTGCGGTGGGAGAGCACCCCCTAGGAAAAGCGCCCGCCCCCCGTCTATTTTCCTGCTATCGCTTCTTCCTGGCTGGTTTTCCTGCAGAGGAGCACTGTACAGCAGGGTATAGCCTCCTTTTTCTAGGCTCTCTGTGACCTTTATTTTAAGTATCCTGTGACATGTGTACATGTGTTTTTATTGCAGACTGCCTCAGATCCATTTGGATATGGATGCTATACAAATTATAAATAAATAAATACATGATAAAGAGCGGATCTCTTCCCTGCCAGCTTGTTGCTTAAAAAGCAGCAAGTTTGCACTTGCATGACTCGGCTGCTGTTGTTGCTTTTGCTGGGTCCCATGCCGGCAGCCAACAGGAGTGAAAACAAAATCTGTCCCTTTCAGAAACGCTCTTTCTTCTTCTGAGCCTAGGGGAAGAGGTGGCAAGTGTCGTTTGCCAATCAGGAGCAAGATAGCCTTTCTTTTATGACTCCCACATCTTTAATGAAATTCTACTGAGTTTTGTAGAGTCATGCTGGTAAGTAAGATAACCACTGCTTTTCCTACCAGATGCGGAATGTGTATATCTCATTCCATTACCACATTTCTATGCAGCCACTGGCTTATTCTCCTGTTCTGCTCATCTGCATAGCTCCTGGTTTGCTCGAGAGAAGATGCTCCTCCATCTTGCGCTCATTGCCCATGTAACCTCAGCACTTACCTCACTGAAATCTAGGTTTCCCTTACCCCCATTATTGCAAGGAGGGCATCCGCTTATTGTTTTGGTTGTTTCTTAACACATCCCTTGCTTGCTCCTTATCTGACTTACCCTATTTCAAATCATTTTTCTACCTTTGAATCTCCGGACCTTGAACCAAAGACAAATAGGCGATTCTCTTCTCCATCCTTCTTACATATCTAGGCATAGATAGACTGAGAAGAAATTATTTATGGATTTCTGAAGATAGTTCTGTTGTGTCAAATAATATACCTTTGGGGGGGGGGGGCTTATGCTAGATTCTATAGCCAAATGATAATGTTTTTAAGTCATGTTGTTAAGTGAGCCTCTATTTGCTCAGAAAGGACAAGATTCAGAAGGAATAGGTTTGAGTAAGCAAAGATCAGAGTTTGAATGCATGGAGAACCCAAGAGAAGAAAATGCTCCCAGAAAATAGCTGAGAGCAGGAGATATTCGCATGAGTTGTAGGCTTCAAATAAGACAAAAAAGAAAGTCTTAATGGAGTTCATGGAAACATTGCTTCTAAGCAACAAAGTAGTGTTGATGTCATATTTAACATTTTAGCTCTATGGTAGAGAGTAAACAAGGAGAGGAGGGAAAAAAGTCATGAAAGGATTAGAGACAACATGTGGTGCCGAGCAGAAAAACCCATGCAAAATTGTACTAACAGAGGCTTCATTGCAGCAAAAACATTGTGTGCCCTTTGCTCTTTCTGTTTATGTGTAGTGTTTATGTTTGTAAGTTAATTTTATCCATTTCTATGTTGCTTTGCGGATATTTCTGAATGTAAAAGAGGAGGTCACTATATATATTCTTTAGCCTCCTTTTTTGAATTGTTTTTCTCTTGTGCTAAGTAGATTTTTTTCTCTTGTGCTTGCTACATTTTTGAGTACATCAAAGAGGCACCACTAATCTACCATTGGTACAAACCAGACACAAAGAGGTGCTAATAAATATTAAATAGGTTCCTAAGATTCCATTCTACCTTTTAAAATTTATTGTAGTATTATCTATAACATGAAATTGGCCACTTTAACCATTTGAAGTGTCAAGTTCTTTGGCATTAACTATATTCTTGATATTGTGCAGTCATTAGTACTATTTCCAGTTGTCCTCATCAGTCCAACAGATACTCTGTAATCACCGAATAACGGCTCCCCATGTCTTCTCCCTCTCTCACCATGGTAACATCTAACCAGGGTGCACAGTGGGCCAGTGGAGAACCGGGAGTCTCATGGAAGTCCCCGACTTCACCTGACAATGTTGGAGGCTCTTTATCATCCCTCCTCCTCATTTGGAATTTTTTTACCTTACTTTTATTTTTTAATGGTAAAATCTTTCTTTGTATCATGAGTTTATGGCTTAGAAATTTGGGGAAACTGATCATTTATATGAAGTGCTCAGTTGAGAGCTAAATGAAGTATAAGTCCCAGCTGCTCATCATAGCCATCCAGTTTCCAGCTACTTGGGTGGGTTGCTGGACTAAGAGGTCTACATATGCTTGGCAGGATGTTAACTTGGTGCTTTTGCTCAACATTTAACTAGATTCAAGGAACTGCGCTATGTAGGGGAAGATAGGAGAAGACAATTGTGACAATTTTCAATGCTTTTCTATTATCCTGAACAATTCAGTTCTAGTTCTAAATCTGCATCCTCTCTCAGCATAATTAGGCCACATAGTTGACCACATCTAACTCTTAGAAGGCACCTTGTCAGCTATCTAGTGTTAGGGTAGAAAGTCTCCCGCAGGGTTAACATTTCTGTTGGCCAGCATCCCTCCAATTGGAAAATTATTGTTTCTTAACAAATGTTCTTGCCCCTTAGAAGAGATCTGCAAAATGCGATTTTCATCATTTTCTTACATTTTCAGCTCCATTTACGTGGGGCTACCAAGTCTGAATACATACGTTATTTGGTGACAATAAACTTTTAGAGTTTTCACTGTTTTTAAGCTGCACTGAAAAGCCTAAGTGAAGACCGAAAAAGACATCAATACTCAAGAAGGACAGTGGATACCACACATACTGTCAAGGTAGACCTGAAGAAAGGCTCTCTAAGGTGGGAGAATTTTCTGCTTAGAGAGCACAGCCATCTTCAGTGAATGAATTTTGCTACAGATCTTGAAGATAGTGAGGCAGTCTGATTAAGTTAACCTTTCACAGTGTCTCAGATCCCTGAGACTCCATCTTTCATGGCAATTAAATAATTTCTGATTCTGCATATGTTCTATGGATATAATGAATTCTATTTTCTTTAGTCCAATTATACATACACACACCCATACATACAATAGTGTGTGTATAGATGCACATGTATTTCATTAGCTGATTGTATAAAAGTATGAAAATCATGGTAATGTCACTCACAAGTTTGTGGAAGCAGTCATTTTCAATCCATTTCATATTATATCTAAATAGAAAACAATCAGCTTGGAGGTTTTCTTTCTGACTGGTATATTGACATGATTGTGATACCTCCAGCTGGCTTTTTCACACTGAATGACAATTGCATGCATGCCCCATGATACTTGATGCTCACAGAGCATAAAGAGAAAGGAAAACAGTGATCTTAGATCCTTGAGAGAAGGCTATAACCATGGACAAAGTAAGCAAATAGAAACCCAGCTAATTGAAAGGGAGGATAGTTAAAATTTAACAATGCTGAATTGGGAATAGCATCAATGGCAAAGAGAACTTGAATTTCACTGTGTGATTGAAAAATAACATGACAAAAGTGTTGTTTCCCCCAAGTTTATGGAAACAAAATAAGGCAAGGATGTTTTTCCCCCATAAGTCTTAAAAGAGAGCCATTGTATATGAGTTTGGATAAAAACTATTGTTTTCTAAAGACACAAATATATTTTACATGTTTGTAGACTTTAACTGTGACATTTTGGGGTATGTATGTCTTTGCATAACATGAACACTGGGGGCTTACCTTTGAGAGTACTAAGTATCTGAGTCTCATTTCTACCATGTCACTCCCTCCCCTACTCCCAGGAATAATACTTCTGATTTTAAAGGGAAGCACTTTTATGTGTATGTCAAATTAATGATAAACAACTGTGACAAGATAAGACAAAAATATTAAAATTCTCTTTTGCACATTTCTCAAAGGAACCTGAAGGGCATAGTGGAAAGAGTGTGTGCTGGAGATTCAGAAAGCTTATATGTCAAGTCACTTCTCTTCCCTTAGCCTTTTATGTTTCCCCTCCAATTTGTTCAAGGATTATAGTAACTTCACTTTTTAATCTTTGAATTATTTTGAAATATGTAGGAAACCATTTGGAAAAGTAGTGATATACAAATGGACTGAACGGTGGTGCTCCCAACTAGATACTGATATTTTCAGAAAGCATCATTTCTACATGGTATTTCATTATTTTAAAGACAAAACAGGACCAATTTCCAGCCACTTCTTAATGCAATAGGGAACATTTAATTATCATACCTAAATTGACAGTGGGGAATAGTTGAAATAGAGCTAAGTAGTATCCAGGATCAACTAACTATGGGAGCTTGTGTATTTTTTTTTTTTATTATTATTAAATCATAGCTGTGTACATTAATGCGATCATGGGACACCACACACTAGTTTTATAGGCCGTTTGACACATTTTCATCACACTGGTTAACATAGCCTTCCTCGCATTTTCTTAGTTATTGTGTTAAGACATTTATATTCTACATTTACTGAGTTTCGCATGTACCCTTGTAAGATGCACTGCAGGTGTAATCCCACCAATCACCTTCCCTCCACCCATCATCCCCCTTCCTTCTCCTCCCTCTCTCCATTCCCATATTCTTAGGTTATAACTCGGTTATAGCTTTCCTGTGAAAGCCATAAATTAGTTTCATAGTAGGGCTGAGTACATTGGATACTTTTTCTTCTTGAGATACTTTACAAAGAAGAATATGTTCTAGCTCCATCCATGTAAACATGAAAGAGGTAAAGTTTCCATCTTTCTTTAAGGCTGCATAATATTCCATAG
>CAUYPK010107869.1:0-27720 GCA_963574355.1 Loris lydekkerianus | reverse complement strand
GAGATGGGATGATGCAGCCTGGGGGCGGGACTACGCGCTCAGAGATCTCTCCTCAGAGGTCCCTCCTCAGAAGCAGCATAACAAAATCCAAACTTGGCAAAGAGCCATAGTATACAAAATAATGATAAGAGGCAAAGAGCCGCATTCATTTTGGCTGAGAGCCGCGTGTTCGCCACCCCTGTCCACACCTATGTACTTTATTGATGACGTAAATTTTTATACCATAAAACGTGGGTATGTGAACATACAGTTGGCTATTTTTCTTTTTTTTCTTTTTTATGTATTCATTTTAAGTCTTCTACAATAATTAAGATATTAATTTTGGAGGTGTTTTAATAATTGTTTTTAAATGCAAAGTTACTTTATTTTTATTTTTTTGCAGTTTTTGGCTGGGGCTGGGTTTGAACGTGCCACCTCCGGCATATGGGGCTGGAGTCCTACTCCTTTGAACCACAGGCGCCGCGCAAGGTTACCTTATTTTTTATTTATTTATTTTTACATATACGCGTGTTTATTAAGTTTCCACTTTTTGCCTTCACAAAATTAAAAAGGCTTAAAATTTAATAACAATAACAATGTTTAAGATAAAGACTAGAAACAAAATCCTCGTGAAGAACGAATGAAGATAAATACATTCAGAAAAGAAATCAGACAATTGCTGCATCGAAATATTAAGCAATAAGAATAATAATGCAAAGAAAGTAACATCTACATTGTCAAGTAAGGGTATGTCTATTGCTTTGACTCTGAGGTTCAGTGTGGAGTCATCAGTTAACTTCTTATTTTTTTTTCCAAAGTCTCAAAAAATAGATAACTAATATTTATAAATAAAAGTAAAAGATAATTTCAAAAAACAGATCATGCCAAATCTTATAGTTAATAGAAAAAGAAGAAATGCTTCAAAATCATTCTACTTCATCTGGATACACCTGATATTAAAATTGGAGAAAATATATTATTATCAAGGGGAAATTACAAGCATCTTTCACTTATAAATGAGGATGCACTATCCTAAACCCTGCTCTATTTTTCTTTAGCCGAGCAGACATGGTTTTCGACCTTCCCTCCCCCCACCCCCACACTGTTCTGCCTTTCAGGGTGCCCTTGGCTGCTGTCTTTGTCTTGCGGTTGTACTGGGCATTCTGTGTCCGTCGCGTCACAGAGTTCTGCAAAGCCAGATGGACTCTGTGCTTTGGATTTTCCCCTCAACCTATTTCAAATTTCTTTTGTTACTTCCCATAGTTCCTTTTATTCTACCCACCTATGTTTCATTGCCCCCCCCCCCCCCAAAGTTTTCTGGGAAAAGTGCTAACGTTTTAACCATTAAAACAAAACATAAGACCAAGAAAAGTTACTTGCTGTCTCAAGGGTCTGGCACTTGCAAAGGGTATCTGTGTTTTCAAAATTATTGTTTTCTTTGTTCTCAGCTGTATTGACGGTCCTCTTGAAAAGTGACCGCCTCTGTTTCCATGGGGGGACAGCAGAGGGGCCATTAGGAAGAACTGGGAATAAGGGGGGGGGGAGCTGCTCTGTGAGTTTGTGCTCCTCATGCCCAGTCTTTACGGAGTCCTGGCATGAATGACTTTGCCGTCCTCCCAGTCTCCCCTTGTTTATCGGCTGTAGAAAGAACCATCTGGGGGCTTACGTGGTTTGCTAAGAACCGTCTGTACCCCAGGCACAATTTGATGATGAAGATTCTCTTCTATAGAGGGCAAAACAAGGTCACGATTTCAACTTAGATCAGAAGCATGAATATCTGGGTTTTGTTGTTTGCTAAAGAAGCAAAGCAATATAAATGTATTTTGAAGACATTTGCATCTTGAAAAAAGTGCATCCATTCACCCAAGAAGAGATATCAGCAGCTTCAGATGTGTGACCAGAGCCTTCCTGTGCTACGTGATTCTAACTGCTAGTTTAGACATTGACAGAAATTTCCAGAGAAAAAGGGGTGATTATAATGGGGTTTGGCTAAAAGATAATTCCAGGGAAGATAGAGCTGAGATAAACAGGAAGGAAGTCAGGGCTTAAAGAAGAAGGGAAGGAAATCTCAAATATTTTCCAAACCCCTGGTTTTCCTGCCTTCCTGTCATTTAATCTGTCTGGTAATTCAACTGATTTTTCTGTTTTTATTTATTTATTTTTTTAAATTTAATTTATAGATCAAAGTAATATATGTACATAAAGAGCCGGATAATGCTGTGAGGTTCACTTTAAAATATAGAAATTCTTTGTTCTCCATGCTTTTTCCCATTTTCCAGGGATTACTTTCTAATAATTTTCATTGTTTGATAGTATTTTTTTTTTTTTTAATCTCTAACATGATTATTGGAGAGAATTTTCAGTTTTAGTCATCGTTAACTTCTGTCTTTGGAAGATGAAAATCTGTCTTTGCTCTCCTCTGCCCCTTAACAGCCACTATCTGTGTGTGTGTTTTCTAAAATTCTGTCTTCTTGATGTACATGTTTTTACATCCTAACTTTGATTGAGTCCGTGGCTGTTTTCACTATCGCGAACTGTGCAAACATTGTTTAAAACTGGGTCGTGTGGGATCCTGTGATTATTTTCCTACTCAATGTTCAGTTTTCCCTAGGGTAATGCTCGTCATTAAAATCTCGTTTTCCTTAGTTTTCTGTTTACTTCTTTTTAATTCATTACCAAACCCTGCTCCATCACACAACTCTAATCTTAATATGCTCCTATTAAGTGGTCACAGCTTCTCATCTGCGGAGGCGTTTTTCTTGGAGACCTCTGACCTGCTCAGGTCTGGAGTGATCTGTAATTTGGGGTCTTTCGTAATCCATGATCTTCAGAATTCCCTCGGCCTTTCTGTTTTGTTTCCTATGTCTTTTTTTTTTTTTTTTTTTTTTTGCAGTTTTTGGCCAGGGCTGGGTTTGAACCCGCCACCTCTAGCATATGGGGCTGGCGCCCTGCTCCTTTGAGCCACAGGCACCACCCCTTATGTCTTTTTTGAAAGAACATTTTTATAGTGGCCTCTAGAGAAAGGATGAATAAAAGCTTGATTTTTTTTTTTTTTTTTTTTTGAGATTGTTTGAGAATGGATTTTATTTATGCTTACACCTAATTGATAGCTTGGTAGAGACTGAGAGGTTGGCAGTAATTATGGTAGAATTTTTAGGCATTTCTTTTTTGTTTTTGAGTTTTTTTTTTTTTTTAATTAAATCATAGCTGTGTACATTACTGCGATCATGGGTCACCATACACTGGTTTTATAGACCATTTGACACATTTTTATCACACTGGTTAACATAGCCTTCCTGGCATTTTTTTAGTTATTGTGTTAAGAGATTTACATTCTACATTTACTAAGTTTCACATACACTCTTGTAAGATGCACCACAGTGTAATCCCACCAGTTTTCAATAAAACTGGTTAGAAATCTGATTTAAGTCTCGATTCATATAAATGATGTGTTTTTCTTTCCTCCTCTCTGGAAACCTCTAGAACCTTCTTTTCATTCACACTATTATGAAATATTGTGACAATGAGTTTTACTATAGATTTGTTTTTATCTGCTCTTCTAGGCTCTCAATAGCGATGTTTCATCATTTGGAAATGCCTATTTTTTTACTCCTGAGACGTTTTCTTGAGTCATTTTATTGATGAATTACTCCTGTTTGTTTTTTTCTTTTCCTTTCTTGAAATTCTTATTATTTGGATGTTGGCTCTCCTGGATTGATTTTATCTTCTATTTTTGTAATCTCCTTTCAACAATTTTCTAGGAGTTCACCTAGAAACTTTCCTGTACCTCATCTTCTAATCCTTCTATTAAATTTTTATTTTTATGTTAATTTCCAGGAGTTTTTGCATTTTCTGTATGTCCTTCTGATTTCATCCTTTATGAGTGCAGAATCTCTCACTAAGGGCTCAATATGGTTTACGTACAGTTTCTGCATCCCCGCGTACTCTGTGACCTTCAAAATGATTTTGGGGTGCGTTGGTTTTAGTTCCTCGTGTAGAGGCTTTATGCAGATGTCTGGGACTCTTGCCGGTGACTGTGGCCTTCAGATAGGGAGATGGAATGGGGTTATTCTCTGGGAAACCCTCAACATCAGATTTTTGTCTCTTTTCTGTAGGACTGCCAATTTCCTCAGAGTGGAATTTTCCAGTTTCCAGGCTGGAGAATATAGTCCTGGCATCCAACTTTCTGGAAACTGAATGGGGAGGAGAGCTGAGGGTTTGACATTCATGTGGAAGTTTTCACTTAGCTGCTGTCCTTCAGCGCAGGGAACCTCTCCAGTCTTCTGCTGAGATGTGAAAGGGGAAATCAGTGAGCTCTGTGGAGTTAGGGAGGGCATTTGGGAAGGAGTCCTCCTCCATCTGGTTCTTAAACAGACTGTCCATAAATCCTCCAGTCTCAGCCACACCTTTGCCTTTTCAAGTCCAGGCCTACTTGCTGGTAGCAATTCCTGCGATATTTGGAGCTTCTGTGATACAAATCAGGTAGTCAATTGGCCTTTCCGTTGTGCTGGCTTAATATTCAGCTTTCTTAAAACCACTAAGATTGTTCTGTGATTTCCAACTTCCAAAATTTTGTTTATATTGTGCGCTCTACTATTGTTTTTATGCTGTGGTTTTATGGTGTTAAGCAATCCATTTACAGTTATTTTGTGGGGCTTTGGGAGGAACTAGAGGTCCACAGGTGTTGCCAGTCCTCTGAGTTTTTCTCTGAGTCTGTCGGACTGCACGTTTTTGATAGTTCTACTGGTTCTTGCCTTTTTGTCATTTGTTTATTATTCAGATTTATACAGCCCTTGATCCAGGTACTCCCACTACTATTTACTGTTTCATTCCAAACTATGTCAGTGGGGAATATCCTAACCTTGCTAAACCCATCAGAGGTTTCTTGCTTTATCATCTGTCTGCATACCCTGTAAGTCTGCTTCACTGTCTGCTTGGCTCCTCAGCCGTTGTGCGTGGTCCCTGCTCTTTGGAAGCCCCGTGCTGTTGCATACAACTTCTACTTAAATCATTCTCACTGTATTCATTGGATCTAGGCCTTTGCTGATACTATATCATTCCTCAAGCCCATGTCCAGCACAGAAGCCCCCCCTAGTCCCTTAAATATATGGATTAGTGCAATAAACAGGATCAAACATTCTGTATCGGCAGGTAAGTGGAGTCAGGGGTCTAACTTTACAAGTAGGCTAATACCTTAGAGTTAAAGAAAAGAACAAGATTTACCAGCATCACAGATAAAAGGTAGGTCTAAATATCTTCCATTTCTTCAAGTCAAGATTCTGTTATAGTCTTTAGACTAGCTGTGGTCAGCCATAAAGGAGTGAGAGCAACCGTCACTCTCAGTAACGCCGACTGAACTAAAAGCAGTCCTCCTCCTTTATAAACAGCATTCTGTAGTCCATAGGAAATTCATAACAGTGCTATTTGGATTTTGTTGATAAACCTGTTATAAATGTTTTTTAGTTTGGGTTGGGCCAAAAAATGATCAGCTGGAAAACTTCAGACAGCCAGTGTAGGCCAGAACACATGTGGCTTTGATGAAAGCTGCTTTTCAGTTAAAATAACTGGGATCTATGAAGGTGTATTTTGCAAAAATTATTATAGAAGGACTGCCTTTAAAATCTTTGGTTCTAGGCTCAAGTAACTAGTTTTATAGGATTTGGGTCTGCTGACTGAGCAGGAAAGAACATGAAAAGTCTCCTAATTCTGGTACTTTTTATGTTGTTAGATAGAACTTTGCCTACAGAAACTTAACATACGGGAAAACCGACTAACAAAAATTATCATCGTGGTAAAATGATAGTTTTAAAAGTTTTATGATTAAATGCTGGATCCTTTAGGACTTGGCTATTATGAATTGAGCTCCAATGAATAATCTGGTGCACATATCTTTTTGCGAAGTGATTTTTGGTCTTTTTGATATACTCCTAGTAGAGGAATTGCAGGATCCAATGGCAGTTGGATTTTTAGATCCCTGAGTGTTCTCCAAACTTTTTTACAAAAGGAACATATTAGTTTGTATTCCCACCAGCAGTGGAGAAGTGTTCCCTTTTCTCCACATCCACGCCAACATCTGTAGTTTTGGGATTTTGTTATGTGGGCTACTCTTACTGGAGTTAGATGGTATCTCAAAGTGGTTTTGATTTGCAGTTGTCATCGATCCATGAATGGATTAATAAATTGTGGTATATGTATACCATGGAATACTTGCAGCTTTAAAAAAAGATGGAGCCTTTACCTCTTTTATGTTTACATGGAGGGACCTGGAACATATTCTCCTGAGTAAAGTGTCTCAAGAATAGAGGAAAAAGTATCCAATGTACTCAGCACTTCTATGAAACCTACTTATATTTACTCACACTTTCTTATGAAAGATAGAACACAACTATAGCCCAGGATGAAGGAGAGAAATGGAGTGAGAAGGAAGGGGAGGGGGGAGGTTTGATGGAGGGTAAACGGCAGGACCACATCTATGGAGCATATTGCAAGGGCACAAGTCAAATCTGTCAAGTGTAGAACATAAATGTCTTAACACAATAATCAAGTAAATGAGGTGAAAGCTATGTTGATTGGTTTGAAATAACCACGTCATATTAAAAAAATCAACACATTATATCCTATGTATGCATAAATGTGTATGTGTATTTGACTTAATAAAAAAAAAAATAAATGCTGGATCCTTATAAATTGAACAACTGGTGTATCTGGAATAGAGTGAGGAAGGGAGAAAATGGTGAGGCCATGCAGGAAGGACCATGGTGACCACTCCCTGCCCCACTGCCCGTGGATGCAGAGTTCTACAGAGTTAGAGCAGATAATGATAGGATCTGAGATTTTTTTTTTTAGAGACAGAGTTTCACTCCATCACCCTCGGTAGAGGGCTGTGGCGTCACAGCTCACAGCAACCTCCAGCTCTTTGGCTTAAGCGATTTTCTTGCCTCAGCCTCCCAGTAGCTGGGACTACAGGTGCTCGCCACAATGCCCGGCTATTTTTTGTTGTTGTTGTTTGTTGCAGTTTGGCCAGGGCCGGGTTTGAACCCACCATGGACCCGTGCCCGTGGTCCTTGGTATATGGGGCCCATGCCCTACTCGCTGAGCCACAGGCACCACCCAGATCTGAGATTTTATTTTTATTTTTTATTCTTTTGAGACAGAGTCTAACTTTATCACCCTCGTAGAGTGCTGTGGCGTCAGAGCTCACAGCAATCTCCAACTCCTGGGCTTAGGCGATTCTCTTGCCTCATCCTCCTGAGTAACTGGGACTATAGGCACTTGCCACAACTCCCGGCTAAGGACCTGAGATTTTAACAGGGTCACTCTGACTGTTACCTGGAAAGTAAACTCCAGGATGATAAGGTGGGGATGTGGGGAGACTATTCATGGAGACTATTGAAATATTCTTAGTGAGGGATGATGGTGTGGACCAAGACTGAAGCAGAGGAGCGAGCAGGCAGTGAAGGGGTAGAGACAACAGGGTTTTCTGACGTCAGTTGTGGATGTCACAGAGAAATCAAAGATGAGTCCAATATTTTTTTTTTTTTTTTTGGCTTATTAAAAAATGTCTCCATAGATGTGACTATGGATGGGGAAGGATTTGGGGAAAGCAAGTGTTTCTTTTGTGGGGTGGGGGGGGGGTGATGCATTAGAATTAAGAGTTAAGTTTCAGCAAGTCACATTGAGTTTGAGTTGCTTGCAACTCTATGAGGTAGTTAGTATTATTACTGTATTTTATGATGAGGTAACTCAGGCTTCAAAAGGGCAGTAAGAGCTTCTGACCCCAAGATTTCTGCTTGGGGCCTCCAGTGACCCTGCCTGCACTCTCTGGAATGCAAAATCTGATGATCAGTCCCCAGACCTTGCCGGCCTGAGGTGCAGCTGACGGTCCTGCAGCTGCCCGCTCACTCTTCCTTGGGTCCTTGCCCAGCCGTCCACCGCGTGTCTCTGCCCAGCCCACTTCTTCCTCACTTGCTTCCTTTTCAGTCTCAGTTTCGGATTCTTCTTTTGTTGTGTTGTGCCCCAAATCTTGGAATCACCGGGGTCTCGTTTTAAGCTCTTCTCCATCCACACTCAACTTTAAGGAGGTGTAGTCTCATGACTTTAAATATCAGCTCCCTCCCAACAATTCCCAAATGTCTGTTTTTGGGGCCTGGATCTCTCCCCTGAAATCCAGAGCTGTCTGTTCAGCTGCCCGTGAAGCACGTGCACGTGTTTGTCTAACCAGCATCTCAAACTCTGTGTGGCGAACCGGAACTTAACTTTTAATTCCAATGCATCACCTTCCCCAAGGGAAACATTCAGATGAACAGTTAAATATGGACGCTACAGTTAACACAACAGAAGACCGTGTGCTTTAATGCCGTACATTAGTTTGTTTTAAACCTTTCAATGAATGTTTGCCTTAATTAGTTTTGAAGTGGGCTGGGAGACATACGTCTTTTAGTTAAGCAGGAATTTGCAGGGTTTTATCTCCTTTAGGCTTGGTGATAGAGCTGAATTCTGGTTAACCAACAAAATGTGGTCCACATGGACCAGGCCAACCGATACTTTTGTTTGTTTGTTTACTTTTTATAGCTTTATCAGAATGTGAATGATGAATAAAAATTGTATCTATTTAGGGTGTCCTGAGATACGTAGCCATTGTTAAGTGATTACGACCATGAAGCTGATTCTCCTGTCACTTCACAATTACCTTTTATGTGTATTTGTGTGGAGAGAATACTTAATGTTTTTAGTACATTATTTGTTTTTATGGTCAGTGGGGGGTTATTTATTTTATTTATTTTTTTGTTTTTATTAAATCACAACTGTGTATACTGATGCACATATGGGGCTCAGTGTGCCGCTTTGATACAATGTGAAATGCTTACACTGAACTGATTCACACATCCATTATGATTATACTTTTTTCTTAACAGTTTTGAAATGTACCATTGCATCATGCACATTAGGTGAGGTCCCCCCCTACAATACATTATTAGCTGCAGCCACCATGCTGTGTATTTGCTCTTCAGAACTTACTCATCGTAGAATTATGAGTTTGCACCATTTTCTCACATTGCCCCAATCTTCCTCTGTAACCGCCCTTCTCCTCTGCTCCTGGGAGCCTGACGTGTCTGGATGCCATGTGCGAGATCATGTACGTCTTTCTGTGCCCGGCTTGTTTCAATTAGTGTGTCATCCTCTAGGGTCAGCAGTTCTCAATCTGTGGGTCGTGGCCCCCAGGAACTGTATTAAAGGGCCGGGGCATTAGGAAGGTTGAGAACCACTGCTCTTGGTTCACCTGTGTTGTTGTTGTAAATGGAAGGATTTCCTCAAGTCTGAACAGTACATGTGTTGCGTACGTATCTATGGACATTAAGGTTTTTTTTTTTTTTTTTTCTTTGGGCGGGGCTGGGTTTGAACCTGCCACCTCCTGCATGTGGGGCCTGCGCCCTAATCCTTTGAGCCACAGGAGCTGCCCTAAGGTTGTTTTCTTATCTTGGTTATTTGTACATAATACTGCTGGCAGCAAAGCAGCACAGATAACCTCTTCAAAACAGTGATTTCATTTCTTTTGGATAAATACCCAGAAGTGGGATAGATGGATCATTTTGTAGTTTTATTGTTAATTTTTTGAGGACTCCGCATGCTGTTTTCTATAATGGCTGTACCCATTTACATTCCCGTCACCAGTGTTATCTTTCCATCCTTGCTGACATTTAACTTCTGACTGTAGCCGTCCTCCCCGGAGTGAAGTGGCATCTCAGTGTTGTCTTAATTTGCCTCTCTCTGGTGATCTGTCGTGCCCAGCACCTTCCATGGTCTCTGCACCATGGATACATATTATTTTCAGAAATGTCTGCTCAGCTCCTTTGCCCATTTTTATGTTGGATTGTTTGCATCTTGGCTATCAGTCCTATGACTTTCCTCCATATTTTCGACGTTTTCTGCTTATGAGGTGGATTTTTGCATATTTTCCATTCTTAGGTTACATTTTCATTTTGCAGGTTGTTTCCTTTGCTGTGCAAGAACCATTTGGTTCGATTCGGCCCCACTTTTTATTTTTGCTTTTGTTGCTTTTACTTTTGGTGTCATATCCCGTAAAATCTTTTCCAAGACGAATTTCAAAGACCTTTATCTCCATGTTTTCTTCTAGGACTTTTTTATTTTTTTAATTTAAAAATTTTTTTATTTTTACATATACATGTGTTTATAAGGTTTCCATTTTTTTTTGCCTTCACAAAATTGAAGAGGCTTAAAGTTTAATGACAATAACAATGTTTAAGATAAAGACTAGAAACAAAAACCTCGTAAAGAACGAACAAACATACATACACATTTATTGTGTCATCATCAATCTCTTTTACCAGTGTTTTGGAGTTTATAACACACAAATCATTAACTTCCTTGGTTAAATGTATTCCTAGGTGTTTTATTCTTTTTGATGGTATTGTAACAAAATTGTTTTCTTAATTTCTGTTTTGTTTAAAGTTCATTATTAGTATATAGAAACAACTTTCTTTTTAAAATTTCAGGATAATATGGTTTGTTATTCTGAATTATTGGGTTAACATTGTTTGCTTTTGTAAGCTTACAGTCTGAATTGCAGCACAAGTGATCTTTTTATGTTGATTTTTGTGTTCTGCAACTTTACTGAATTTATTCCTTCTAAAAGATTTTGGTAGAGTGTAGGATTTTCTGTGTATAAAATCATGTTGTTTGTAAACAGAGACAAGTGTACTTCTTCTTTTCCAATTTGAATGTATTTTATTTCTTTTTCTTGCCTAAGTGCTTTGGCTAGGACTTCTACTATTATATGGAATAGGGGTGGTGAGACTGAGGATCCTTGTCTTCTTCCTAATTACAGAAAAATCTTTTAACTTGCCGCCACTGAGTATGACATTAGCTGTGGGTCTGTCTTCATTATGTCAGAATGCACCCTTCCTTCCCTGATTTGTTGAGAGTTCTTTTTTTTTTTTTAAATGAATGATGTCTTCATCTGCTTTCTCAGCATCTTTTGAAATGCTTGTATGATTTTTATACTTTATTCTGTTAATGAGGTATATTGCATTTATTGATTTGTGTGTGTTGAACCATTCTGGCATCCTAGTTATAAATTCTAGGATGTGTGGTCCCTTTAAGGTGCTGCTGAATTCCCATCTGCTCGGATTGTCTTCAAGGGTTTTGCAAATACATTCCTTGGGGATAGTAAGCACAACCAATACTTAACTTGTTAAAAGTGTGCTTTGGTTTTTGCTTAATTGAAAAGAAAGACGTTCCAGGTGTTCATGGAATCGTAAAGTCAAATGCTGCTTTCACATACTTCACATATATGTATACCTACTATGTAATATAAATTGTTGGTATGCACACTGTTGCCCTCAGTGCCTTGACAGATCTCCGTCTTCCCATTTAGAGAAGTATAGATAGAGGTCAAGATGTAGACATCATTGTAGGTAGAGACATGGGTAGGTAGATACCTAAGTCCAAGGATACAAAGTGAAGTAAATTTCTTTTCCTGCCTTCAAAACCTCAGTGATATGTACATATATACACATACATATATGTACATTTACATACCCTATTTCCCTGAAAATAAGACAGTGTCTTATATTAAGTTTTGCTCCCAAAGATCCGCGAGGTCTTATTTTCAGGGGACGTCTTACCTTTCCTGTAAGTAGGTCTTATTTTCGGAGGATGTCTTATTTTCGGGGAAACGGGGTATATATAATATATATAAGTCCCACCTTATGTAGTTGAATCTGGAAGTAAAATTTAGGTAGCTGAATGCACTTATATAAGGTGGGACCCAGAATACGTCGCATTTGTACTATTGTATTCTAAATAAAAAGTCAGATAAAGAGCCCTGGTCATAGACATTGTCACAGAGTTGCTATGAGATCATCTGAAAGAACAGGTCCCAGCCAAGTTCTGCACTTTTAAGCATTAAAAAATTATTGTTAATATTCTCAGAATATCACAAATCTAGCTGATATGTGTCTGTCCCCATCAAAATGGGTTAAAAGTAAGATGTATTTTATTCATTATATTTTAGTCTAGAAGGCTGGCAGGGAAAAGGACCTGTCCTTCCTTGTGCATTCTGAAGTCCTATCATAACCACGCAGGGAGCCTGATTCATTCAGGGCCTTAAGAGCAGCCAGGGAAATGGGTGAAGTGCTGTTGTGGGGTGGTGGGTGGGGGTTCTGGCTTTTGGCAGGATGGTTGTTTGCTCTTCCTGTATCTAGAGGTGTGGGTCATTTAGGGTCATGAGAAATCCTGGGGCTTTGCCCAGGTTTCCCAGAATGCTGGTGACTTAACACTTGGTAAGACCAGGCTAAAGTCAAATCTAATCCCTTCTCCATCACGCTCAGCACTAAGCAGTAGCCCCGGCATTTTTTCCCATTTCCCACCTGGTCTGTCAGACACTACGCCTTCAGTTAGGGTTTTGAGATTCTGTCATGAAAACACAATCAGACTTTCCTGTATTTTAGAGAACAAAGCTTATTATCTTCTTTGTTGTTATAGGTTATTTTGGCTCATATTTTCTTTGGATTAATGGGTTATTTTTA
This sequence comes from Loris lydekkerianus, assembly GCA_963574355.1. Classification (NCBI taxonomy): domain Eukaryota; kingdom Metazoa; phylum Chordata; class Mammalia; order Primates; family Lorisidae; genus Loris; species Loris lydekkerianus. The sequence goes on along the minus strand of CAUYPK010107869.1, from coordinate 15,193 downwards.
GGTAGTGAGAGAGCGGAAAAATGAAGATTCCACCTGTGACCACATTTAACTGAGGAACATGTTGAGCCATGTTTGACCGTTTTTTGTTTGTGAACTAATGTCACCCCCTCCAGTCTGCCATGGAATTGTGTTTTGTAGCTGTACAGCAAAGGATAAAAATAAATGTTTGGGAAAGCACTTAGAGATAGCTAAAGACAGAGAGCTATACAAAAGCATGCAGGTGTTGCTTGGAATGACATTAATTGTGCTGCTTTAAGTGATAACATGGAGCAATTAGTGTGTTTAATTGCCTTATTGGAACAAAAACTTTTGTGATTTGCATAATTTGTGTAATGGGAATGTCTTATAAATTTATAAATGAATGCATGACCTTTAATTTAGAGAATTTCAGTAATATGCATCTCTGGGTTTTTTTTTTTTTTTAAATTTTTCATTTTGAACAGTATTTTTAACCTAGATCTAAAGTCCTATTGAGATAAATTATTAGAATTAAGTTATGTAATCATATAAATTAAACATAGATTATAAATGTCTGTATAATATAAATTGTAAGAAATTAGGGTAAGGCAGGAAAATGGCCTTCTAAAAAAGCTTTGATTCATTTACTGGCATTTCAGATTTTATTATTTAATGAATCTTGTTTTCAAGATTGTAATTTTCATTTCTTCTATGAATATAGTCTACATCAGTTTGTTTAAAGCATTTTTCTTAAAACCCAGAGCACCATTGAATCCAGTGGCTTGTAAATTCCACTGGAGGGGAGAAGATTTCTAAAGGGTCACCTTGGGACTGGGGCCAGGGTAAGGGAGGGGCAGGCCGGGAGCTACTGAGGCTTTCCCACCTTGTCGTATGTCTAGCCCTTAGCAACTTAGCACATCTGATAGGCTGAAATAAATGAATGAACAGGTACACCTCCATCCTCCATCCCTGCTTTCACTGGAGAGATTCTATTTTTCCCATGCACTGAGAATTCACTGGAGGAGTTCTGGAGCTGATATGAACGCTTCTCTGGGGGTGCTGACCAGAGCCTGGTACTGACACAGGTCAGCACCTGGCTCTTGTCTCTCCACTGTCTGCCTTCTCTTCTCCATCCCTCTCCACTGTTCTTCCCGGGCCTCTAGCCCCCCTTGCTATACCATTTGCCTCAGTAGCTATGCTAAAGTGTTGGTCGACCACAGCCTTCAATCTGCAGGGTGATCAGAGAGACTGCCAACCCATCGTGGAGAAGGACCAGCTCCCTGAGGACCGTCATGCTCTGTATAAATACTAGGCATTGGTAATAGTTTAGTATAGACGTTTACTGATTTGTCAAAGTAACTGCTATCACCTTGCCAGGATGGGACCACCTTCTCAGACTTTGGCTTCCTAAGCCTTCACTGCCTTCTCTCTCTGTCCTGGGTTTGGAGATGCTATGTTTAGATTAATTATCCGTAGTAGGCTGTTTGACCTTCAGCACTTTGAGATGGAGGAGATGATTGGTCCTCTCCTGGTGACCCTAGGTAATGCGTAACGAGTAGGTAGATGATGACGATGTAATCATTTATTGTACTTCCATGATGGGCTTGTGAATTCAGGGAATTATTTCATTTTTAATCAACAACTGACTCTTTCTCCAGAATTCCAGCTTTGAGTCTGAGTACTGCACCTACATTGATTCATTTCATCCTCGTAATAACCTGACGAGATGAGTGATGTATTACTCATATTTTACAACGAAGAGAAAGTTGAGCAGAGAGAGATTAAGTAACTTGCAGAAAGCCACCCAGCTCGTCAGGTGTGGAGTTTGGTGAGGCGGTCTTATTTGAGTCTGTAACGTGAGATCGTCTCAGCTGACTCTCATGGTGATGCTGTAACTCACTTCATCCCCGTGGGTCCCAGAATGCATTTCTGACTTTATAAAACATACAGAAAAAGACCTAGAGCAGTTAGATCATTGTTAAAATGCCATCTCTAGAAATGTCACTTTGTTTTCTAATAAAATGATATAGTCATTTTCCTCTGATTATAAAAATAATATGTACTTGTGAAGAAAAATGAAACATTATAGAAAATGCAAATAAGTATCATAATCACTGGAAGCCTCGTTAGCTAGAGGTGTTTGAGTGAATATGCTTTCTGACATTTTCTATGCACACGTACACATATAACAGCATTTTTATGCATGAGATGACGCTGTATGTGCTGTTATGTAATCAGTTTCTGTGCTTCCAATATGTTGAGGGCATCTCTCGGTGGTATTAAATACAAGTATACACCATGTCTTTGAATAGCTCTGTAATGATACTTTGTGTGGCTGTACTATATCCTACTTAAGCAATCCCACATTCATGAACATTTAAATTGCTTCCAATATTCACATTATAAACGATAGTATAACAAACATGATCTCTGCAAATCTTTTGGTACATAGAAAATTACCTATTTTTTTTTTAATTTTTTTTATTAAATCATAGCTGTGTACATTAATGTGGTCATGGGACACCATACACTAGTTTCATAGACCGTTTGACACATTTTCATCACTCTGGTTAATATAGCCTTCCTGGCGTTTTCTACACCTGCAGTGCATCTTACAAGGGTATATGTGAAACTTAGCAAATGTGGAATGTAGATGTCCTAGAATGGAATTGTTGGCACCATGGTCATGGATATTTTTGTTGAGTGTAAAGCACCAAACCTGAGAGAATGTAACAGCGTAACCAATGCTACCAATGCGTTTTGAGTCTGTGCGTTTTGAGTCTTGCTGATTTTATTTAAAAACATCTCTGCCTGTCTGATAGTTGGGCATTTTGGTTTTGTTTCTAATTCTTCAGTGGTTAGTGGAATCGAATGTCTTTGTTATATTTATTGAACATGTGTGTGTGTTTTGCCAAAGGCGTCTGATGTTTTCCATCTATTGATCTTATTAGTGTGCTATTCCCTTTTTTTAAATTTTTTTTTTTTTTTTTTTTTTTAAATATTAGCAATACAAGCCTTTGGTTTATCTTATGTGTGACAAATAGTTTTTCCACACAGTGGTTAGTTTTTCAGTCTTGTTTTGGTAGATTATTTAAGTTATTTATTATTTGACATACAGAAATTTAAATTTATTTATTTACTTTGCAATTTTTGGCTGGGGCCAGGTTTGAACCCACCACCTCCAGTATATGGGGCCGGCGCCCTACTCCTTTGAGCCACAGGTGCTGTCCAGAAATTTTAAATTTTTGTGTGATCAAATAGACCTTTTTTTTTTTTTTTTTTTAATAGTTTCTGACTTTTGGGGGCATTCTTTACTCCCAACTTGGCAGAAATGGCTTCTTTTTAATACAGCACAGAGCCAGGGCATGTAACCATTGTTTCTGTGTCTATCACTTGGTAGTTTACTAAGAACATTCACAAACATTCTCGTATTTAATTCAACAAATAATTTACATCATTATTAACATTTCTCAGATGAGGAGACTGAGGTGAAGAGAGCAAATAATTCACCGCAAATCACATGTCTGTTAAGGATTAGAATCTAGGCGAGTCTGACGCCAAAGCCGTGCTGTTAGCAATGACTCTGCCGCCTGATCTGTAGACAGAAAATAAGAGAGAAAAAAGTTACACGGCCTCCAGCAGAAGAAGAGCGTTCCCCTCTTTTGATAGAACGATTAAGAACTTGACTGTTAATATGATCCTTCTTGTAGTAATCGGATTCCAGTTCAGTCTTTTGAAAGGAATTTCAGTAGAAAAGCAATTAGATGTTAAAAGAAAAAAAAAAAAAAACATAGGATTGTTACGATATTAAGAATAATGTGGGGTATGCTTTGGGTTTTAAGACTTAAGAGGATGATGTCCAAGTAGTTAAATGAATTTTGGAAAATGGGTCAATGAGAGAGCACCATATCAGAGGGCTTGGTTCATTTTCAGGCAGGAATATTGAGTGAATTCTTCTCTCATCTCATTTCCAATAAATAGTCCGAGCAGGCATTAATCAGGATTTTACATGTACAATTAGAAAGGATTTTATACTCAGTATTATACTGGATTTTGGTGCAGATAAATTTTTCATTCACGGAACAGTTTCAGTTTTCAAGTCAGATTTTGCTGTTCGGGTAAAGGGATGTATGGATTTCAGTTGATTCACATCATTAATTAATTATCAGCACTTACGTGCATGCACTGATATTTTCTGCAAAGCACTGTATTTAGACAATGCAAACACACACACACACACACACACACACACACACACACACACACAGAGGAACTTCCTTTCTGCCTTTTTGTCCCCGTCTAAGACGCACACACATACAGGAACTTGTCCCCCTCTAATTTGAGTAGGGAACAGTAAGCATATGATTTCTGGTCTTGTAATGAGATAAACAGAGCTCGGTTTCATTAAAAAAAAAAAAAAAAAAAAAAATTAGGAAATTCAATGAAGATCAAAAAGCTCTGTAAAATGTAAAGCTGTGTAGCAGGAATAACATGTCGTTGTTTTCTAACGCATCCCGTCTCCTGGCTGTTAAACGCATCAGAAACTGTAGAGTAAGCTGTGATATTTACATTAGTTTGTATTCTTATTTTATTGGCATGAATCCTGAAACCCTAATTTTTAGCATTTCAAGAAAGGGAATCTCATTACCTCCTGTACATACAGTTGCTTTTACATCTTGTGGGGCTCTTCTCAGTGATAACATTGGCTAAAAAAAGTTGCTGATCCATACAACAGGGACTCTGTGTTTTTAACTTCATCTGGATCTAGTTCCTTACGGTTGAAGCAGATCAGTCATTTGTTGGTACTGGGAGCTGCCAAGGATGTTGCCACTCGGCATTTATTTGTGTCTGGGCCCCGCTGAAGGCGCCTTGGCATGACCCTCTGCTGGACGGTGATTCTCGCCTCTCCAGTCGAACCCCCCAGTTCAGAGATGTGCTGCGTTCTCAGATCTCATTACTGGTGCTTTCTGGCCTGGAGGTTTTCAGAACAGAATCCAGAGCTTATCTGGTAGTGGGGAAAGATGTTGTTCTCATCAGAAGACCAGAAAAGGCACCTCGTTGGTGCAACAAGCTTAATTGTTTTAGTGTTGTAATAAGAAAGCTTCAAGGTACTGGTGGCTTTTCCCTGAAGTTAATTACTTCTCACATCAGGTTTGTTCTTTTTTTTTTATTATTATTAAATCATTTGTACATAGATCGTGAATACATTTATGCCATTAATAAACCAGTGACCCTAAGAATTTTTGATAATTTTATAAAGAATACATTAAGAAATTTGGATGCTGAGAAATTTATTGTAATTTTTAGCCGTGTGCTTCTCTCAGAAGTGCCCCCCAGTCAGCCAGTTGTTCCTGGTGTGTATATTGTGACACTCTTAAGAACATGTCAGTCACACTTAGGTTCTAGCTCTCACTAAGCCACTTCCTGGGTAGGTGACTTTGTGCAAGTCGCTGATTTCTGGAGCACAGATTTCTCATTTATCTAGTGGGAGTTATGATACCTACCTCATTAATGTTGTAGTGAAGATTGAATGAGATAATGTACACATCGCACTTTTGTACTGTCTGCCTCATGTTGAACAGATGTTCAATAAAAGGATTTTATGACTGTTTTTAAGCATTGATTGTTACTAAACTGTTGGTACTTCCATAAACAGCTAATTTTTACAAATGCTTATAGGAATAACTTTTTTCCATGTTATTTACACTTTCCCAAGTTCAATATTGGGATATAAATAATAATAATAATATATAGCCTCTGTTCTAAAGGAGCTCATGAGATAAACAATTCCACTTTTGTTTTTACTTCCGTTTCTTGTTTAAATACCATCTGTGCATTTTTATGGCATTTCTAGCCCTTAAAAACTCTTCCTAGAAAGAATATAAACATGCTACCCATAAGAATTCCATTTCTTACTGTGATATTTATTCATCACTTTCCTTCTACAAATGACAGTAGAAATATTCTATTCAATGTAGTAATGCTAAAACATATAGTCCCTACTCTAAAGAAATAGGGAGAGACTTGGAAAACTAAACAAATTAATATAGTGGGGTGACATCATTATTGCTGTGAAGTGAGGGAAGCATAATTAGTTCTACCCAAATAGTTAGTAAGAACCGCACGTGAGTTTTGGCCCGTTACAAAGTCCCCTAGCTGATGAGGTATAAAGATGGTGACCTTTCACATATTGCTTCATTGCAGCAGAGAGATTTCTGGTGGAAACTGGTGGTGCATTAATCTGATTCCATAAACATTTATTGATTGTTCTGTGCCAGGCACTGGCTCAGCTTTGGAAATGCAAGGTGAAAGAAGCCAAAACCCCATTCTTCAAGGAATGTATAATCCAAAATCCAACGGGAATTCACCTGCTACCTTTTATTCTTCAGAATTTACTTCCGTCCTGTTCTCACTGCTCAAATAGCAAGGTTTGCACATTGGAAATGGGAATGTTCTCATGAGTATTTAGTCTGCTTGAGCTGCTCTACCAAGTCACTGCAGACTGGGGTAGCTGATAACGAATAGAAGTTTGTTACTCAAGGGTCTGGGAAGTCCAGGGTCCAGACCCTGGTGGTGCCTGCCGGTCTTGCTTATTCATAGATGTGTTTTCTAGCTGTATCCTCACGGGGTGGAAAGGGGCAAACGACCTTTAGAGAAACACGGACGTGTGGTAAGTTTTGTATACGTGCAATATAACGTGAATGTGGGAAGAGAGACATGTAAGGAGACTTCCTTCTCTTCCAGTGGAGAATTCCTAGGAAGGTAACAGTTCTGATCATGAGTGTTGTAAAGCTCCAGGTTAACTCTCACTCCTTTAATGAAGTTTTGTATAAGATCATCGTTTAAGTATCTGTTTCCAACTGTCTCTCACTAAGCCACTTCCTGGGCAGGTGACTTTGTGAGCCCGGTTTTTCCTCATTTGTTCACTGACTAGAGTTCTATGATGATGCAGAGTTTGTATCGTATTCTCTTTGTTCTTTTATTATATCTATTTCAATTTATAAGGGTGGCTTGAGGCCTCCAGGGAAGGTGGACAAGAGTGAGACAACCCCAGACCATTAGGCCAACGAAAATGACGACTCACCGCCAGAAACTCAATACGGAGGTGAATGATTTCAATTTTTGCAGAAGAAATATGGTTAACCTCTGAGACCACTTCGTGTATCATTAGAAAATTTAATTTTCAATAATAACCTTTGACGTATTTTTCAATTTTAAGAAAACACTTGAGTGGTGTTCATCTGTTCCTGAAAGTTCAGCCTTTTTTACCCTAATTAAATCTATTGTAAGAACTTTTGTGAATGTTTCTTTATTGCTACTCTCTCAAGTTTGAGGATGAAGTAAGAATTAATTCTTGATTTTTATACAAATGGGAGGTTTGATGCTAACATTGTTGCTTTTCTGTTCAAGGGTATTTTATAGGAAGAAAGCCAAGAGCAACCTTTATTTTTATTTTTAGTAGGTTTCCATTTTTTTTTTTTTTTTTGCCTTCACAAAATTAAAACGGCTCAAAAATTAGTAACAATAACAATGTTTAAGATAAGGACTAGAAAGAAAAACCTTGTAAAGAACGAATGAACATAAATGCATTCAGGAAAGGAATCAGGCAATTGCTATATTGAAATATTAAACTAATAATAATAATAATGCAAAGAAAGTGACATTCACATTGTTAAATAAGAGTATGTCTAAGAAATTCAGTATGGAGTCATCAGTTATTTTTTTTAAGTCTCAAAAAAAGACAACTAACATTTATAAATAAATGTAAAAGATAATTTTGAAAAACAGATCATGGCAAATCTTATAGATCATAGAAAAAGAAGAAATACTTCAGAATCATTCTACTTGATCTGGATACACCTGATGTTAAAATTGCAGAAAATATATTATTATAAAGGGGAAATTATGAATGTATGTCACTTATAAATGAGGATGCAATATCCTAAACAACATATTAACAAGTTTAATTAAAAATTAAGGTTTTAGTAATGTACTTTGATCAAAATTAAATCCAATGATGTGAGAATTGTTTTTTTTTTTTTTTTTTTTTTATTTTTAAAGCTTCAGGGATGTATTACTGCCCTGTAGTTGCTTGACAGATAAATAAAATTCTTGGATAAACTATATTACTTTAGGTAATGATTATGAATCATTAAGAAACCGGATCTTCCGGTATAAACTAAAAACCATTTAACCTTGGATTTTGTAGGGTTCTTACTCTTTAGCTTCTCTCAAGCGTTGTCATTATTTGAGGTGGTTATATAAATTGAATTTAGAGTCCCTGCTATTAATAATTGGACAAACCATTGTACATTATCTAAAATCTTGAATCAGTTGTGTATTACTCTCTAAATACAAAAGTTTCAAATTTATTTTGTCACGCAGTCTGTTCTTGATTTATATTAGTATTGATTACTCATGGCTAATTTTATATCCAAGGCCAAGAATGTACATTAGATTTATCCTGTGATTTCATTTATCTTGACAAATCACGTCCCTGCTCTACAGTTTTACTCTCTCAGGAAGAAAATTTTAACTAAGTACAGATTTAAACATCATCTTCACATAGATGGTCTTAGAAAACATAGATACATTTGTTACATAATTCTGTTCAACTTCAGGTAAGAAAAGTTTATCATGTTTTGTTCCTTGTAGCAATTTATGTTCTCAGCAAGGGTTAGACAAACATCGATCTGTGAAATTAGAAGGGGAATAGTGTTCGCTATGATACTTGTATATTATGTTGGTGTTAAAAAATAGTGGAAGCTTTTATTTCCCTCTTATTTTCCACACTCTGAATGGCTCACCACAGCAACTATGCTTCTATCTTTCTACGCTGTATTTTTGCATGGAAGATTGCTTTTAGAGCTAGTTATTAAAAGAAATCAAGTTATAAGAGGAAGCAAAAGATGATAGAGCAAGATAAAGTGGAGCCTGGGTTCTGATTTAATTCCTAAACATCCTAATTACTAAAGACAAAGAAGAGTAACATTTGATGGTTGTCATCAACCAATTTAAATTTATTAGTAAATAATTGTTAAATAATAATACTGAATGTACTGAGCTTTCTTATGCAAGGGACATTTAAATACATGTCATTGTTGTTTCACATTTAATTTTCACAACACCCCTAACACCAGACAAGCCTAGATAAAAATAATCTTTTTTTTTTTTTTTTTTTGTCTTTGAGTCTCGCTCTGTATCCCTGGGTAGAGCGCTATGGCATCATAGCTCACAGCAACCTCCAACTTGTCTCAGCCTCCCGAGTAGCTGGGAATATAGGCATGTTGCACCATACCTGGCTAGTTATATTTTTTTCTATTTTTAGTAGAGATGGGGGTCTCGCTCTTGCTCAGTCTGGTCTGGTACTCATAAGCTCAAGCAGTCTACCTCTCTTGGCCTCCCAAGAGGATTGCAGGCATGAGCCGCTCCCTCAGCCTAACAATAATCTTGAGTTTTATTTGTAAGTACTCCAATAGAAATGTGTTTAAAGCACTTTATATTTTTTGAGTCTTAAAAAATCAACTAATCAAAAGCCTTCCTCTACTAATCTGAAATGCTGATTCTTTCTTATTAAACATTTTTGCAAGTCATGGGCCTACTTTTCTCTTTTATTCTATTGATCAAGTTGTCTGTTTTGAAATCACTGTCATGCTTCACTGATTTCTATATCTTTGTAGAATATTTTGGTGTCTGGTAGGGTGTAATTCTAAACTTTGGCTGTTGCTCAACATTTACTCTTTCTGTATGAATTTCAGAACACTTGTCAAGTTCCATGAAAACATTCTCTTGGGCCCTTGATTAAGTTTATATTGAATTTGTTGATTGAATCATTGGCCAGTTTACACTACTAACATTTCTATTCCACGCCTATGGCGTACCTCCATTTATTCAAGTATTCTTGTGTATCTTTCATGCAACAAGTATTTTTGAGCATCTACTATTTTTAGGGCATCATTCTGGGTGTTGGGGATACAACATTGATTAAGTAGGAGTTATACAGAGTGTCCATAAAGTTTAAATTGCACATGAACTTTATGGTCACCTTGTATTTCATCAGGGAAAGAGAAAAAATAAAAAAATAAGAAACATTATATACTAAAGTAGGGAAGGTATAGGATGAGAGAACAATAAAAGTGCTTGTGTGTGTATGTGTGAACGTATGTGTATCAGTGTGTATGTGTGTGTATGAGTGTATGTCTGGGTGTGTGAGTGTATATGTGTGTGTGTATGTGTGAACGTATGTGTATCAGTGTGTATGTGTGTATGAGTGTATGTCTGGGTGTGTGAGTGTATATGTGTGTGTGTGTATGTGTGAACGTATGTGTATCAGTGTGTATGTGTGTGTATGAGTGTATGAGTTTTTGTATGAGTGTATGTCTGGGTGTGTGTATGTGTGTGTGTGTGTGTGTGTGTGTGTAGGAGTGCACTCATGTACCCTGTTTGGTTAGGGGACTCTTTGCTGATGAAGTGACATTAGAGCAGACTCGAATGTGGGAAGGCAGTGAGCACCGTGAGTTGAGAAAGAGCTGCTCTCGAGAAGGCAGCCCGATGCAGGAACGTGAATGGTGAGGCCACCTGACATGTTCACAGCAGCACAGGGCCTGACCTGGTTGGGGTCGTGAGACAGAAGGAGAAACACTTTGTAGTCATCTCTATAAAGATGTTGAATATTTGTTGTTATGTTTATTCCCAGGTATTTTATCCTTTGCTCTGAGTATGTTTATTATTATTATTAAATCATAGCTGTGTACATTAATGCGCTCATGGGGCACCATACACTGGTTGCTCTGAGTATCTTTTTTATGTTCCTTTAAAAATCACCTTTCTAATTTGTTATTGCTGGTGTGTAGAACTACTAATTCTTGTATGTTGGTTTTGTTCCTGCCACATTGTTGAACTTAGCGCTCGTATTTTAACAGTTGATTCCATTTTGTTTCCTGACCATCCTGCCTCGTGGCTGTTTGTCTCCTCCCTCCTTTAGCACCTGCTTGCTTTCTTTTTTTCTTGTTTTCCTGCATTTCTAGAATGCTCAGTCAAATACATAGTAGTATCTATGAAAATGAGCGTCTTTTTTTCTTTTCTCTAATCTTAATGAAGTGCTCCTAATTTCAAAATAAACATGATGTCTGCTGTGTGCTTAATAAAATGGAATTTTGTTTCTATTTGTAATTTCAAAGAGATTCAAGTAAAAACATTTTAGTATCTGTAAGAAGCTTGTGTATGTGTTACAGTTAATATGAATACAATAGTGAATTGTATTGATGTCTTCTTTATATAGAACTATTTTTCAATTCTTGTTCAGACATTGATTCAAAAAAGATTGTGTCTGTTCTAGGCAGTGAATACAGTATCCCCAAATTCAGGACTTTTTTGGAGCTTACACTCTAATGATGGAAGGAAAAAAATAAACAGTAAATATAATAAGTGAGATAATTGCATTTTCCATTAAAAGAGGCGGCTTGACACCTGTGGCTCAAGTGGCTAAGGCACCAGCCACATACACCTGAGCTGGCGGATTCAAATCCAGCCTGGGCCCGCCGAACAACGACAGCTGCAACAGAAAAATAGCTGGGCGTTGTGGCAGGTGCCTGTAGTCCCAGCTACTCAGGAGGCAGAGGCGGGAGAATCGCTTGAGCCCAGGAGTTGGAGGTTGCTGTGAGCTGTGATGTCACAGCACTTTACCCAGGGTGACAGCTTGAGGCTCTGTCTCAAAAAAAAAAAGGCAAGTACAATGGCAAACAGAAGGAGCAGAGCCCATGAGGGGATCAAGTGTGGAGAGGTCTGTGTTCTGATGGCCGTATTTCTGAGCAGAGGCACGGCGGGACCTGCCTGTGTCTCTGCAGGCTCCCTCTGGCCGCGCAAAGCAAAGGTGACTTGTAAAGAGCCCTGGGGACAGGCCTGGTGGATGGCGGCGGAGCTGAGAACACCTATTTCTATTTTGAAGTAGAACTAACTGGGTTTTTTCTAACCAATTGGTTATAGGGTATGAGAGGAAGAGAGGGGGAGGTTAAGGTTTTTGTCTTGAGTAACCTGATCACGATTCTTCTTTCTTTTAATAATGAGCTATTTTTGACTTGCTAATCATTTATTGAGGGCTTTTGCAGTGATGCTCATAATTAAAGTTCTGGGAGAGTTCTCTGTGCTTCTGTTAGCCATGTGGGTATATTGGCCTTTACAATGACATAGGGCAGCTTTTTGCATGTTTAAGTGCAGGTTGGATAAAATTAGTTTTCTTCTACTTCAGTTTGGTTAACCGTGCTCAAAGAGTCATTTGGCCTTTCACCTTTTTTTTTTTTTTTTTTTTTTTCCAGGTACTGAGTGGTCGTGTCAGGGGTCCCTGAGACCATTGCCCAAGTTTAATGATTTGCTAGAAGGTCTCAGCATAGAGTTGTACTCATAGCTAAGATTTATTATAGCCAAAAAAAAAAAAAAAGAAAAGGCAAAATCAGCAGAGGGAAATGTGCATATGTGAGTCTGGAGGAAACCAGGCACAAGGTTCCAGAAGTCCTCTCACAGTGAAGTCGCAGAGGATGTGCCTAATTCCTCCAGGAACGGGAGAGTACATGGAGGTGTCGTCTACTGGGGAAGTTCCAGTCTGTTCCTCTGGCTGTCTGGAACTTTGTTTTCTTTCTTTGTTTAGGTACTATCTCCACCTTGCAGTGATTTCTAATAGTCTTCCTGTATCTGAGGTTGGCTGAGGTTCTTCCTGTAAGTTTTAACATGCTATGTTATAATTTATAGGAATGTGGGGTGGGAAGACGAGATCACAGCATGTCCTAGACTCTCTATCTTGACCACTTTTTTTTTTTTTATTATCAAGTAGAGAAGTAAACCGATGGCCAGTGTGTGAACAGGCAGAGGCAGGTGTTGGGAAGTCAGACTTACCCGTCTGCTCTGCGCTGTCTCAGCTCCCCTGACTGCTAATTAAGTAGCAGACTTCCTTGGGCTCCAGATTCCTAACCTGTAAAACGGAGATTGCTGCTGTCTCGTGGAGATAAAATGAGTTCAAGAATGACAAGCAGCCTCGTGTTTACTGCTGCTTCACAATTAAAAAAAAAAAATATATATATATATATATATATATACATATATACATATATGCGTGTGTGTTATATATATATTATATACATATTATATATTGTTCTTTTAGGTCTAATAAAATGAAGCATGGTACCATCATAAAAACTGAGTTGTAAATACCATATAAGCTGAGTTTTTTCAGCACAAAATTTGTGCCAAAAAACCCGAACTCGGCACAAATTTTGTGCCGAAAAAACTCGGCTTATACTCGAGTATACACGGTATATGGAATACATTACCCTCACGAGTTTAGTCTGTAATTGTTTTTGAAAATCGCACGAGCTCTTTGGTGGTAGATTCATAGTGGAGTGTGGAGGAGACCCCCGGATGTCTGGGACCAACCATATCCCTAATATTTTGATGACAGCATTATGATGGGAGGTGACTTTTATTTTTCCCAGTGCCCTCATGGGAACCTAATAGCAAGAGAACATTGACTGTTGGTTGATTCGCTAAATACTTTGTTTTCTACGCGGGGCAGGGGCCAGCGCTGCTTTGCTGTGTGCCCCCCCCTTGCACTCCCGCCAGGCACCCCCCACACGTGGGAACGGCTTCCTGCTTTGCAGACGGAAGTTGGATGGGCAGCGAGGGACAGAAAGGGGTGACGTAGCAGGGAGACCCTGCTCGCTTTTAGTTCCCATTACTTGTCCTTGAGACTTCCTGTCTAGGGAATCGCCCCCCAGTCCTCAGGCTCTGCAGGCATTCCTGGATTGGGATACTTGGCTTCCTAACCTTGGCAGTTTCCTTTCCCTTAAGACTTGCATGGAGTTGTCAGTGAGACCATCAAGTAGGAGAGAATAAAATGCTCAGTAAACTCGGAAACCATCCACGTGGCGCTGTGGAGGCATATCATAGCCGGCTTACTTCATTTTCTTCTCTGATCGAGGGACAGGCCTCGTAAACAAGGGAGAGTAATGGGTAAGATCTGTCTTGCTCCCTTGTAATCTCTCCTGGAACACTCAGGGTGTGACTGGGCCATCTTTTATATTTCTGCAGAGATGGGAAACACAAGATCTTTGCCATCAGGCCTGATGCATCTGTCCAGGTTCCCTGAGATTACACATCCAAGCCAGCAAGCTGGACACGTTGTGCCATTAAACACCAGGGTGGCAGAATGAAAGAGTCAAAGGGAAGAGACTGTTTATCTCGAAAGAGCTTGGGATGCATCTTACCTGTGGAATACAGAATTTAGGAAGGGGCTGGGATTGTAAGGTCAAGAAAAATTGTTAGGGCTCAAAGAGGCAAGCTGTACCTTCATAAAGAATCCAGAAAAAATTGAGATGGTGCTGTACGTTGTTCAGTGTTGGGCAAAATTATTATTTTGTTATTGAGACATCTCACTTGAGAAAGCTTCGAAGCTTTGAATTCAGATTCCCTCTTAAATCTAGTAAACTATTTTGTTTTTGCAGTTTTTGGCTCGGGCTGGGTTTGAACCCGCTGCCTCCGGCATATGGGGCCGGCGTCCTACTCCCTGCCGTAAACCATTTTTATAACTGCAGTGGAACTTCCATAATTGATCCTCTCCCTACTAACGACTTCCTTAGGTTGACCTAATTTTCATAAATCAGACACGCACCACAGGCGCATATATGTCAGTACAGTAGGCCTAGTTCCTTATGTTGAACACCTCCATATGTTGATCAGCTTTTTACAGTCCTCTGAGTGGTCAACTTGCAGAGGTTCTGCTGTATATATCTTTCTTGTTCATGGGAAAATGGAATGAAAAAAAAAATACGGATATTACCAGATGAGACAAGAAAAAAAGTCTTGTTGTTAAAAAACTCTGCTATTTAGCCTTTTATTGATAGGTTAGTGAGGTGACTCTTACGTGTGAATTGTCTGTTCATTTAATCTCTGTGAATTTAGTATTGTGTGCATGTGTGTGAATCTCTGTGAATGTTACAGCTGTGACTCTTGGGTGTCTGTGTGCCGACACACGCTGGCGTATGTGTTACAGCTGTGACTCTTGGGTGTCTGTGTGCCGACACAAGCTGGCGTATGTGTTACAGCTGTGACTCTCGGGTGTCTGTGTGCCGACACACGCTGGCGTATGTGTTACAGCTGTGACTCTCGGGTGTCTGTGTGCCGACACACGCTGGCCTGTGTGTTACAGCTGTGACTCTCGGGTGTCTGTGTGCCGACACACGCTGGC
>CAUYPK010107866.1:0-31681 GCA_963574355.1 Loris lydekkerianus | reverse complement strand
TGAGAGTCTATCTTAGTTAATGGTGAAAAAGTATGGGTCCAGTTTCAGTCTTCTACAGGTTGCCAGCCAGTTCACCCAGCACCATGTGTTAAATAGGGAATCTTTTCCCCACTGAATGTTTTTAATTGGCTTGTCAAAGATAAAATAACGGTAAGTAGCTGGCTTCATCTCTTGGTTCTCTATTCTGTTCCAGACATTTTCTTCTCTGTGTTTGTACCAGTATCATGCTGTTTGATCACTATTGATTTGTAGTATAGTCTGAAGTCTGATAGCATGATTTCTCCTGCTTTGTTTTTTATTTCTGAGTAATATCTTGGCTATTTGAGTTTTTTTCTGATTCCACATATAACAAAGTATTATTTTTTCAAGATATTTAAAGTATGACAGTGGAGCTTTGATAGGGATTGCATTAAAATTGTATATTGCTTTGGGTAGTATGGACATTTTAACAATGTTGATGCTTCCCAGCCTGAGCATAGTATGTTTTCCCATTTGTTAACATTTTCAGCTATTTCTTTTCTTGGAGTTTCATAATTCTTTTTATAGAGATCTTTCACTCTCCGCAAAGCAGTGAGAGCAATCTTCTTAACCAGAGCATTTTACCACTATGCTGAAGACCTCTGGTGGCTTCTTCTAAAGGCTTTATTTAGAATAAAGCTAAATTCTTTTTCAAGACCTTCAAGGCCGTGTGTGGTGTGATTTTGTTCTATATTTTTGGTTTCACCCCTTTAACTCACTAATTCTCTCTGTTTCTACATGTACAGTGAATGACATTCTATACAAGTCTGCTCTGAAAATTTGAGTGACGTTTCAAGCTTCAGGTACAGCATCCTTCAGGCATGTTAAGTCAGACTTAACAAGAATGGTTGACACCTAGGATGACAACTCACTTGGCTCATCTCTGTCAGAGATGACGTGGTGTATGGAAGGAATGGAAGTGGAGGGAGAAAAGGAGAGGCCACAAGGCTTACCATCTCTATTCTCAGTCTGCTCCTCTGGAGTTGGCAGGCATCTCAGGAGGACTGTTAAATCAGACTTTAGAGATCTCATGTGTCTGCTCTGAAAATGCGGCCTCCTCTGAAAATGCAGCCTGGAATGGGCTTCTTAGTGTAATCTTTCTGCTATGGGGAGAATCTTATTTAGCTAATATTATTTTTATTTTCACAAGTTCCCTGATATTGCCAAACAGAACATTAAAAAGAACAAGGTGTCACTTTGTTTTTGTTTTTCATTGTTCCACTTATTATACTTTGAGGCTTTTTGTCCATACCAGACCATATCACTGAGTATGTGCAAAATAACAAAAGCTGAAAAAGTTAAGTTTTTTTCCTCCTTTTTATTAAAAATTTCAATTCTTTTTCTAGTAATAAAAATAATACATTTGTTGTAAAAGTTTTTTAAAAAATGACAAAATTAAAATTGCCCATAATCTTTCCAATTAAAGATAAACACACAGGCATATATGTATAATTTTTTTACATATTTGTACTTGTGTGTAAGTTCATGTGCATGTATGAATATGTGTGTGTATATAGATGAATCTCTGTATAAATCTGTGTACATACACATATATGTGTGTGTGAATGAATATGTGTGTGTATATATACAAATCTGTGTGCAAATCTGTGTACATATACAAATCTGTGTGTATAAGAGTGTGTGTGTGTGCGTGATCATGTGTATATATCCAAGTAGGATCATGTGCACACGTATATATATACTAGATATATATGTATTCAAAATAGGATTATGTGAATACATTACAGTAATTTCATATTGAATAAGACATAATAGTTCCCATAGAGAAAATCCAGCCAGTTCCCATGATTCCAGTTCTCAAGGCTGATTTTTTCAATCTCTCTTCAACTTTCCCACATTTTCCCAAAAGGGTCTTTCCCTGGTCTCCAGTTGCAGTGACTGAGACACCCAAAGGACAAATGCTCATTTAGAAAACTTACATCTGTGGCTAACCTTTTCTTGAATAAGCTAGAAATTTAGCTCTAGATTCAGCCAAACTAAATATGCTGCACCACTCCCAGCCTCTGACAGCTTGCTGTTCATTCACCTTCTCTCTAAATTGTCTTCTCCACCTATTTTTTGTGCATTTAAATCCTGCTTTTGAAGGTCATCCTTAAATCCTTTTGAAGGTCATCTCATCCCTGCCTTTCTTTTATCTTTCTTAGATAGGACTTGTGGGATCTGCCAGGGCCAACACTTCTCTGGTCAGCTTGCTTCTCCTCCACGACTATGACAGTTTTTTTCTGCCCCAACATCACCACCAGCTTAGCTGACAGGGGAAGCCAAGGTTCCATATTCCAGGGTATACCTGTTTATATGTAAAAATTACATGTAGCATTAGATCTTGGGATGAAAGGGATCAAGAAAAATAATTTCCAAGGAGGGAGACAGAAGGAATTTTGTAATCCACCATGCTAGGGAGGAGTAAGTCCTTCCCTAGAGACAGGACCTTCTCTTCCCTTTCCTTTCCTTTCTTTCCCTTCCTTTTCCTTTTCTCTTGAAAAATATAACAGAAGAAATTCAGAAGAGCACCCACTAGCTTGAAATAGATAACGAAAGAACTTTGCTGAATTTCCAGCCTCTGAGTAACTGGAAAAGGAAGAACTCCGTCATTGGAAGCACCCATTTACTAAGCACTAGTAAACTGTTAGCCATAGCGCAACATACTTCGCATGCATTGCCTCATTTAATCCTTAAAAATACACATGGCTCAGCATTAGTCCAATTTTTAAGATGAAGTAACAGAGGCTCAGAAAGGTTAAATAATTGTCACAGTCCTTTAACTAAAAGAAAGCAGCAAGGAGGATTTGAACTCAACTTTACAAGCTCCTGAGCCCATGGTCTTATCATTTTGATACTCTGACTCCCAGCAGAAATGTCAGGGTAGAGGTTTGGCAATATTTCCTGAGAAGAGGGAAGAAGGGAGGTAACCAGCTCCCAGCAAGTCAGTGACCAGCCTGGAGGAGGACACCCTCCTTGCTGCAGTGCTGGTGAATGTGTGGAGGGCTGGGTGGAAGAGTCCTTGTAGCAGCTCTGCTCTGGTGCTTTATCAAGAAAACATCTACTAGCTACTTCTTGAGGACATGACCCAGGACACATTGACAACAGCCAGTGAGAAGAAAGTTTCGGACTCAGTTGGACTCATTGACAACTGGCCACTTCATTGGGAAGAGGGACTCTGGCCACAAAGACAGGGAATTAGGGTGTCATTGATGCAGGGGAGGTGCCAGCCCATACCTGAGCAAGGAGCCATTGACAGTATGGGAAGTTGAGGTTGAGAAAGAGCCACAGTTCCCAGGAAGCTGCTGGGGACAAGGGTCTCTGGTTTCTGACACAAAGTTGGTGACAGGAGGAATGCCAATGGCTAGTTTTGTGTTGCTCATACCATTTAAACTGTGCTTCTCGGTCCTGATTTTTGAGCCTCTTTTGCGGACAGGTTTATGTAAATATCTCCCATCAAAAGAAGGTGAAAACCCTTAACTTCCACAGGGTTTACTGTGGAATATAAGACAATAGAGCTCCCTGTGTGGTCTGGCCTGTCTTCACCACCTTATCCCAATAGTCATAGTTAGGGGGAGGGTTTTCCTACCTTGACCTGAGCCCAGCTTAAACATTTTATTAGAGATTTGGGGAGCTGCTAAAGAAAAGCTAAAGTGGAGGACGAAGAGACTACTTGCTGATCAGGAAAACGCACCAATAATGCTTTCACTATCAAATGGAGGACATCCAGCACAAGGGGATGAAAAACAGGAAGTTCATTTACTCCAGTTAGTAAGTTAATAGAAAATTTGAATTTTTCCCTTGGTCAGCTGACATGGCAGGATTTGTGAACCTGGGACATGGAAGAAAAGGAACATAGGAGAAAGGCCCTAGTGGAGAGAGTAAAGGCCCCTGAGCAGTGGAGAGTGGCAGCTGGGGCCCAGAGAAGAAGCTGCCAGTGAGGATCTTTGTAATAATGAAAGATGATGAATTTAAGCAATATCGTTTTCTGGTATTGTATTTAAGTTGTTTCTTATAACTGATTTTGCAGCACATATGAATTTTAGAAACTATAAAGTCAAATGTCCAAGCAAGTCAAATGTACAAAACTTTCACTGTTTTCTAAAATGAAAACTTATTTTTTTCATATGCCTCTGTCTCACTTTGGGCTAGGAACTCAGTCTTATTCAATTCTGTATCAAACTATAGATAACCATAGTTTAACTATATTTCTTCTCTTCCTAGCTTTGTATCTAAGGTTTAGGACACTTATTGGGCCTCAAAGGACCAGGGGAGAAAGGACATTGCATCCATTACGATTGCATTTGTCTTCAAATAAGTGCAAATAAAATTAATCAGTGACTAATAATAATCAAGGATGTAACTTTTCTCATACAATGAAAGACTGCAGTCAGAGATTCTTGCTCTCATATGATGGAACCACGATGCTACTGAGAACCCAATCACGTCCTATGTTTCTGCTTGGCCATCACAGGCATGGAATTTTGTTCCTGCGTGTGCCTCCTGGCAGGTACTAGGCGGCTGTTTCACCTTCAGCATCTTGTTTCCATTTCAGAAAGAAAGATGAGGAAGTGCAAAGGTCAAAGGGTATATATCAGCTGAGTCAGTAGCTTTTGGGAAAATTTTCCCAACTTCTTCTCACACTCAGTAGCCTGAGAAAAGTTATACAATGTAATTTTTAAAAACATTTCAAAACAAGAAATAACGCATGTTAGATAGGCAGCAGTAACGTCTTTCACAAGCATTATTCTGCACCAGCATCTTTTGAGATAGTTTCTCCTGGAGTCCCTGCTTATTGATCTCTATTTTCACTGGCATTTTCTTTCCTTCTCCTTTGAGACACAGTGGTGCAAGATTATAAGGGTTTGTGTGCAGAAGACTGGGTGGATGGACATGTCTCAGAAGAGGAGACACAAATGCCCTGCCTCAAAAGCTGCCTGTTTAATGAAGCCTCCCCTGCTGTCTAGGCCAGACTCTGCTGCCTTTACTCAGGGGTTACTCAGTGTTCCAGAAACATGTGCAGTTTACTACAGGCTAGAATAGAGCTAAATGCCGCGCTAAATGCCGCGGAAAAACAAATTGCTTGCTACTGTCAGCTTTTGGTGTTTAATTAACCCCAGAACCTCAAACAATACCATGTAAATTTTTGTCTTTGAACATCAGAATCTTGATGATGTTCTTTGTTCTGGGACATGAGGTCCCTTGGTCAAAGAGACAAACTCATTGCCCATTTTCTCCAGGTATTGAAAAGCAGGTCTCTAGATAATTTTCAGATAAAATATGGAAAGTTTTTTTCTATCCTCTGTCAAGATCAACTGATTTAAAAAGGAATGAATTACTGTTCTTTCCTAATGATTATCAGTCAGCACATACCCCAGACAGAGTCTGTTGTGTCAAAGGAATACTCTGGGATGAATAAGTTTGCGGTGTGTTTCAGGAGTTTCTCTTGGGCTAGTGAATTATTTAAGCTCCTTTAGGATTCTCAGGCAATCAGTCTCTCCAGACAGCTAGCATCTTTGGCTGATGGCTTAACATTTGCATGAACTTCAGAGAATCCTCCCTAAGGCACTGGTGTCTATGGCCCTCAGTCCATGACACAAGATAAGACTGTTTTGTGAATATACCCCCATGTCCAGGGAATGGATTCAAAAGAATCTTCCTTCTGAGAGAGTACTCTGAAAGGAACAGAATTCTTCCCAGAGGGCTTGGGGAGCTGTGAAGACTTGAGAGACCCTAAAACAGCCATCATTTGCCTCAGTTGGGTCTCGCACCTCTTAGAGAATCCCATGAAATTCAGGAATCCTCTTTTGTGTATTCCAGGGGAGTCAAGGAACTGTTTAATCTCTGGCTAAGAGCCCTGGCTCCATCTAGACCAGGCATCCTCAAACTTTTTAAACAGAGGGCCAACTCACTGTTCCTCAGACCGTGGGAGGGCTGGACTACAGTTTTTTTTTTAAAAAAAAACTATGAATAAATTCCTATGCACACTGCACATATCTTATTTTGAAGTAAAAAACAAAATGGGAACAAATACAATTCACACCACCTCATGTGGCCCGTGGGCCGCAGTTTGAGGACACCTGAATTGTTGCATTGGCAAGAGTATGGTCATGTTTCCCTTATCATGGCCTAATTTCAGGTGCAAGAAGGAAGGGAGGCTGAAAATTGGAAGTAGAAGCCAACATCGGGGAGTCCAGGGAAAGAAGACCCTGTAATGTCCCACTTGACTCTTCTCTCAAGGCCTCTCATCTTCAGAGGTACAGATTTCACTCTTCCTTCAGTTCCTGTCTCCTCTCCCATGTGGGGACCACACCTGGTACCCAGTTCTGCCCTGCTGTTCCACTTGGGATCTAGGCCCAGGTACCAGGCCCAGAAACCCAGCTTTTGCCATTCTCCCATGAACATGCTTCTGCCATATAGTCTATTTTCAGGCTTGAATCCTTGCTTTTGCCCTTTTGAGGTTTTAGAGTCCTGTCTCCATGATGTGAATGGGTCCTGGATTTTTTTCTTTTTTCTTTTCTTTTCTTTTTTCTTTCTTTCTTTTTCTTTTCTTTTTTTTTTTTTTTTGACAATCCACTTCTAGCCTTTTTGTGCTGTTGGCTCTGGTCACAGTCTGGGTTCATATTGCTGGGTTCATATTGCTGCCAGCTGACTCCAGGAGAGGAGAAAGCCTCAGCAATGGACAATGGATTTTCTTAGGTCTTCTGGAGTTTTTCAGGCCCACGTGCATTAATGAAATAAACAGATTTCTAATCCCTTTGTACCACCTATTTTTTTCTTTGTGAAATATTATTTTGTCAGATTCTATTAAATACAAGGTCATGTCTCCTGTTTTCAAGAAGTTTGCAATCTAATGGGACAAAGAGAAAAATGGAATGTGTTATGCATCTGAAGACTGAGATAAAAAGTGATGAGATTGTGATAGATGAAGTTCTCATAGGAAGAAGACAGGCTTTGAGGCAAAGGATCCAGGAAATCAGGGATTTGAGCACAGTCCTAATAAATGGTTATTTCCCACATAATAGCCATCCTCAATCTTTTCTGTTATTGACTTTGAGAATATGTTGAAGAAAGGAGGGAAAATGTCTAAAAGGACTTTGAGAGCAGTGGTAAAATTAGTTCAGAATTACAAGTCAAAGTTCTGGATTTTGATCACAACACAGTATAACTTAGGTTATTTTTCGTGATGAGTCTGGATTATTTTATCTATAAAATGAAATAAAAGAAAGAGCTAAGAATGGTGATAATTCAGATTCCTACTTTCTTTAAAATTATATAATTCTATGATCTAGTTCATTACCCCAGACAGAGCCATATTTACTGTTCCAAAGAGACTTCAATATTTTCCTATCAAAAGATAAACTCTTCTTCACATGGAAACATTATAATATTATTGGAACATCATGATGCTAACACTGTAATATTAAAAATCCTAACCTAATTTAAGGGGTTCATTATAATAATGAAGGTCAAACTTTACTGACCAATGAGTATGTGGCAAGTAAATAGTTAAGTGCATTGCATATATTACATCATTTAATCTTCACATTAGGCCAGGAGAATTCCATCTAGAATTCACATCTGGATTGCAGATGGTTCACATCTGTAATCCTAGCATTCTGGATTCCTAGTGTTCAGGCAGGTGGATTGCCTGAGCTGAGGAGTTCAAGACCAGCCTGAGCAAGAGCAAGACCCAGTTTCTAAAAAAAAAAAAAATAGCTGGGGGTGGGGCGGGGTGCCTATAGTCCCAGATACTCAGATTACAGAGGCAGGAAAATCACTTGAGTCCAAGAGTTTGAGGTTGTTGTAAGATACCACACCAAGGCACTCAACCCAAGGACAACTGAGTGAGATTGTCTCAAAAAGAAAGAGATCTTCATATTAATCCAATGGATTAAATGCTATTATAATAATATATATTTTTATATTATTATTCCCATTTTACAGATAAGAAAACTAAGGCTTGGAGTGATTAAGTTAATTTCCTAAGGAATCTTAGTTGGATTTGAATTTAGTCATTCTGACTCCACAGTCCAAGTACTTTAATCACTGCTGTGGCTTGTCTTACCAATGGACTTTCCTTCAGTGGTTTATGTTTCTTGGGCTCCAGATACTTTGAAAACTGGATGAATTCCCAGTGTGCAATCATTGAAATAGACAAAGACCTCACACACACACAAGCCATTTGCACACTTAAACATGTGCACATACATATATTAATATATTTTCCATACATTTCGTGATCCCAGAAACTCTTTTGAGGTCTAGCCTACAGATGTTAGTCTGCTCTTCCCTAATTAAAGCCAGGAATAGCTGCAGAATCGGGTGGAAGGACTAGTCCAGATTAGTCTAGGGCACAGATGGCTCACCCCGTGCATCTTTTCCGAGGGGAGAGGGCACGGCCGTTGGTTCTAATACAGGCATAGTTGGGAGAGGACACTGAAGTAAGGGCACAGCCACCAGATCCCGTCAGCCTGGCGAGGATGCTGATAGGGAGAGGACATTGGGATTAATTTTGTCCACTAATGCAGGATTGTCTTCCTCCAATGTTGGCTTGTCCCCTGATACAGTGCCCTCTAAAAAGTGACTTCGACCTTTTGAAATCAGCCCTTGAAAACAGTTTTATTTCTGCTACTCCCATTATAATGAGATATGTAGTCACAGTCAACTAATTTAGGACAAGAACATTAAGGGTAAACATTCCCCAGTGATGTGTTAAAAACTTCCGCTCAGTTTTGTTGTTGTTTGTTTATTTGTTTGCTTTTCCACAAAAGAGAATGCCTGAGAAATCTAAGCGGGACTACTAGTCCTGCCAACAAGGCTGCTGCCCGCCTGCTCCGCTTCTCCCAGCCTGGGGTCCAGAAGCGGCGGTGTGCGCGAGGGACAGGCGCTGCCCCGCGTCCACTAGGGGGAGACGCGCCCCCGTTGATCCCCTCACTTAAAGATTTGGAACTTGACAGCCGCAGCTCCTTGACCCGGTTTCCGTCGCTAAGCACAGACAGCATTTCAGTTTGATTAACAAAATCCTCTGCTTAAAATCTCAACTCCCATTTCAAGAGTCGACGAGGAGGGAGGAAGGATTAATATGCCAAGAAGGCAGTGACTTTCTCCCTTCCTTTTCTCCAGCGCCCCCTGAGAGTCGGCTTGGGAGGCGCTGGCTGCAGGCGCCCCGCCGAGCGCAGCTGCGGCCTCACCGGCTCCGCGTGGGCAAGAGGGGCCCCAACGCGCGCTGCCCTCCGCAGCCGGCCCCGCCGCCGCCGGGTTTAGACGCTTTGAGGCCAGGCTGACTCACACAGCCACGGCGTACCCGAGGCGCTTGCTGACGGAATCCACACTTCCTTTTTCCTATTTTCCTCTCCTCTGCCCCTCTGTTCCCTCCGCCGCCGCCGCGCGCCTCAGACCTGAGTAGCCCTGGGCGGGGGCCCTGCCAGCGCTTAGTGCTCAGAGACTAAGGAGCTTCTGTCTCTGACCTTCTCTGAAGGTTACTCTCCCCAAGTCTGTGCATTTTCTGAATGATGTTCATTCAATTTATGTCGGGAATTTTGTGTCTCCCATCAAGGTTTGTAAAACACACACTACCCTCTTCTTTGAGTTTTATTTTTCTGACTTTAGAAATTGAATACCATTTTCTCCTCTAAGCAGACGGTGGGAGGTGTGAATGTCACGTACAACGTACACATTCAACACTGTTACTTCTCCTTTAATTCGAATTTGTAATAGAATACGCACTTAGAGAATAGCCAGGGAGCTGAGCTGTATATTTCTGTTTTCCTTCAAATGCATTATTTGATTTAGATGAGGGAGAATTGTCCTCACACATCACTATCTTCCCTATCTGAGGACACAATCCTAATTTATTATCCACCTAAAAGCAATAAACTGGAATATAAAAAAGTTGTTTGAAACCAAAAGAAATTGCAGGTATTTTGCCAGGAGGAGAAGCGTGTTTCTTATCAGTGAGGAAATTGAATCCAGCCTAGCCTCTGCTGCCTTTCCAATGCAGAAATTAGGGAGAGGAGAGAGCCAGAGGGGACCGTCCATATATTTGGAATTACAAAGGTAAGCCCTGGGCTGTGTCCTGGAGTGGGCTGAGGGAGGAGACTGTTCTTCCTGGAGATGAATTTGGAGAGATTTACACAGACAGAAGGTGAGGTAGAGGGCATTGGAAGAGGAGAGAATGGAAGTAAACAGTGGTCTGTTTGAGAGATTCAACGTACGCACTCACTCAAAGAGGTAAACTTCCTCAGTCTCCCAAGTCATCAGTAAAGTCTGTACTTTAAAAGGCTTTCTGTTATTTTAAAAATAGGAAATAAGGAAAAGTACCTAAGTCTCCTTTTCACATGTATTCATTCTTTCAATAAGTATTTATTGGAATCTGCTGTGAAGAGAGTTATATTGTAGGTACTGGTGACACAGAAGTGAACAAAGCAGTAAAGGTCCATTCCTTCCTTCTTAATCCTCTCCTAGAGTGGGGGAAGACAGACAATAAATAAGTAAACAAAAAATAAACACAGGCTGTGCCTATGGCTCAGTGAGTAGGACTGGCCCCATATACCTAGGGTGACCGGTTCGGCCCCCACCAAACTGCAACAAAAAATTGCTGGGCATTGTGGCAGGAGCCTGTAGTCACAGTTGCTCCGGGGGCTGAGGCGAGAGAATCTCCTAAGCCCAAGAGCTGGATGTTGCTGTGAGCTGTGACACTACAGCACTCTACCCAGGGCAACAAAGTGAGACTCTGTCTCTTAAAAAAAAAAAAAAAAAAGTAAACAAGAGCAGGCAGCTCCCATAGCACAATGGTTAAGGCACCAGCCACATGCTCTAAGGGTGGCAGGGTTGAACCCAGCCTGGGCCAGCTAAACAGCAATGACAACTGCAACAACAACAACAAATAGCCAGGTGTTGTGGTGGGTGCCTGTAACCTCAGCTACTTGGGAGGCTAAGGCAAGAGAATCCCTTAAGCCCAAGAGTTTGAGATTGCTGTGAGCTGTGATGCTCACAGAGCATGATGCTCTACCCAGAGCAACATAGTGAGACTGTCTCAATTAAAAAAAAAAAAAAGTAAACAGGATAATTTGAGACAGCGCCAAGTCTGTCTAACAAACAGTTACTCCCGGATACGAACTAGTATCATATCCGGGAGTAACTGTGGTGAAGGAGAATGTGTAAGTCAATATCCACTCAAGAAATGGAAACCACTGCAGGATTTCCCCCCAACTTTTAAGATTGTGGTAAAATACAACACAAAATTTGCTGTCTTAGCCATTTTTAAGTGTACACTTCAGTGGTATTAAATATATTCAAAAGATTGTTCAACCATCACTGCCATCCATCTGCATACCTATTTACTTTGTAAAAACTGCAATACTGTACACATTAAATAACATCTCCCTGTTTACCCCGTCCCCAGCCCCTTGAAACCACCTTTCTACTTTCTGTCTCTCAGATTGTGTCTACACTATGTACCTCAGATACTAAGTACCTCTTACAAGTGAAATCATTCATTATCTCTTTGTGACTGCCTTATTTACTTAGCAGACTCTCCCCTTTTGTTCCTCAGCTTCCTCCAACAATTTCACAATACATGCTCTGGATTAAAGTCCTCTTAAAAAATAATGTCCAGGCTCAGCACCTGTAACTGAAGCGACTGGAGCGTCAGCCACATATACCAGAGCAGGCGGGTTCGAATCCAGCCCAGACCTGCCAAACAACAATGAAAACTACACCCAAAAAATCACCGGGCGTTGTGGTGCACTCCTGTAATCCCAGCTACTTGGGAGGCTGAGGCAAGAGATTTGCTTAAGAAGCCCAAGTATTGGAGGTTGCTGTGAGCTGTGATGCCACAGCACTCTACCCAGGGCAACAGCTTGAGACTCTGTCTCAACAATAACAACAAAAAAAGTCCATGTATTTCCTCCATGTGTATCAGAATTTCTTTCCTTTTTATGTCTGAATACTGTTCCATTGTATGTACGTACCATATTTTGCTCATGCATTAATCCTTCAATGGACACTGGAGTTGCTTGCATGTTTGAGCTATTGTGAATAATGCCGTTACAAGGATGGGTGTGCAAATATCTATTCCAGACTCTGCTTTTAATTCTTTTTTCTTTTCTTTTTTTATTGTTTGGGATTCATTGAGAGTACAAAGAATTAAGTTACACTGATTGCAGTTGTTGGATAAAGTCCCTCTTATAATTGTGTTCTTCCCCAGAGAGGTGTGTCAAACACCATGACCTCCCAACCCCCTCACTCTGCCCCTCCCCCTGCTCCCTCATTGTTTTTAATCCTTTTGGATAAATATTCAGAACCACTCCAAAATTTTTTAAGAGGACTTTAATTCAGAGCATTTTTTATGAAATTGTTGGAGGAACTGGTAGAGCAAAAGGGGGAGATTCTGCTGATGAGAGACAAGTATGAGACTGGAGGGTAATGGTCAGGGAGAAGCCATGTTTTCTCCTGCATTTAGGGGACTTTAGCACCAGCAGCTTCCAGACAGCTGTCCTGGGTTCCTGCACAGGCAGCACAGGGACAAATAGCAGCAGAGGCCCTTTACCTCTGCTTCTCCATCTCTGTGGGTGCCAGAGCTTCTTGTTCTTAATCTCAGGGTATCCCTACCCAGAGGCATGGCTGAGGTGTGGGGCATGTGTGCACTTCTGTAGGAACACACAATGGAGCCTTTCCACATGGGTTCCTTCCTCTTTCCACACAGCCAGAGGCCAACTCTAGCCTGTTCAAACATACTGTCTAGGAAAAGTAAAGGGTCCTTTTTATTTCTACCTAAAGAAGTAAAACCAGAGGGATGTTAGAATAAAGGACATTAGGCCCAGTGGACCAAGTGGTGTCATTCTATGCATGGAGCAGGATATTCAGTCTGCCTTCCCTTGTCTATTTCCAGATTGCTGGCAGATAGGCCTGGCCCCACCACCCTGCTCAGACAGAGTTCCAGCCATCTTTTCTAAAAACCTGAGCATCCACACGAACCCCAAACGCTGCCTTCTGGGAGTACTCCAGCGTAAAGGCCAGTTATTTAATGTTGTCAAGTTATATACATCTGTTATTTTGATAGATATTAAAATATTTTTTTAATTGCAACAATGGGATGTGAGAAAGTGAAGGTAATTTCTGAATATTTTTTCTATGAACAGGAACAGAGAATTGGGGCAATAGCTGGGGCAGCATATAAGGACATGAGCAGGACGTAAATAAAACCAATAGGTTTGTAAGTTTGGACAGATGGTAGTGTTGACATAATACAATGGGGAGGGGGAAATTGGCCGTGCAGAAAGAGTGGAGAATGGCAGGAACCTTGTTCTTGGGAAGATGACAAAGAACAGCTGGAGAGGTGTAGAAGAAATGTAAAAGAACAGATGCAAGACACAACTGGAAAACAAGAATTTAAGGGCAATAGGAAATCCAAGCCAGAAGCCGTATGAATAAGAACCCCAGGAATTCACAGACTCTTGAGGAGGACACTGGGCGGTAAATAGGGTGTTGAATGATGGCTTGCACAAATCTTACCTAGATCTTACAGGGTAGGGTGACCCATTCCACATCTGGGTCCATTCATTTCTCAAAACTGTTTCTGATTAAAAATTTATCTATCCAGTGCTTTCACTTTAGCCTTCCATTTTTTTTGTTTGTTTGTTTCACCTTTCACTCTTTTACATATACTTTATGTTTTAGCCAAATTGGCATGTAGGAATCCCAGGACAAATGTTGATTGAATTAATAAATAAATTAGAATTACTATCTCTTTGGCTTTGTTGGAGCTCCCAGTTTTGCAGCCCATGTTTTCTGGGATCTGCACTTTTTCCCTTCCCTTCCCTCTCCTTCCCTTTCCTTCACTTCACTTCACTTCCCTTTTTTCCCTTCCCTTCCCTTATAATGTTCTTTCCTACTTAAATACCCTCTGCCCCATCTTCCCTTTCTGTTACTCAAAATCTTGTTCTTCCTTCATTGTCCAGCTTAAATGCAACTTCATGAAGTCTCATTGACCTTCCAAAATGTGATATTTCTTCACTGCATAGAATTTTCTTCATCTGGATGACATTTCTTAACATTCTGTGTCTGGAGTTACGGTTATTGTGGTTAATATGTTCCTTACAAGACCGTGAGCACAATGAGGACAGTAACCAAATCTTACACACCCTTATTTACTTAAAACCACCTGGAAGAGCATCCTGTGTGTAGAAAGTATTCAACAAATTGTAGATTAATTTTAATTTAATTTCTCTACCCCAATGTACCTCATTACTGCAATGACAAAAACCAACTGGTGTCCTATTACATCGAGGCCACCTCCCTTAGCTATGGAACAGCCTCTCAATCAGCTGGGACTGCAAACAGATACTTTGTTTTTATTATTTCACTTTTAGGGTTAAAGTCTTTTTGTTCATTAGTTCAGCCACCTTCCTTTCCTCTTTTGCAGAAATGCAAAACCACACACTACATGGAGGCCCGTGTACATTGACTTGCAGACGTCTGCTTGCATACACACATGCGTAGACACACATATACATTTGCTCTTCACAAATTTAGACAGAATCCTGGTTACTTGTTTTTTCTCTTTAATCAAGTTTCCTGTGATATAATTTGTACATAGGAAAATTATAATTTTTAGGGGCATGAATTTTTTTTGTGGAGACAGAGTCTCACTTTACCGCCCTCAGTAGAGTGCCATGATGTCACAGGACTCACAGCAACTTCCAGCTCTTGGGCTTACACGATTCTCTTGCCTCAGCCTCCCGAGCAGCTTTAGGGGCATGAATTTTAATAAACATATTTATGTCAGAGTTCTCCAGAGAAATAAAATACAGCCAGATGAGTGTGTGCATGTACACAAGGTCTGACG
Source organism: Loris lydekkerianus (assembly GCA_963574355.1). Lineage (NCBI taxonomy): Eukaryota > Metazoa > Chordata > Mammalia > Primates > Lorisidae > Loris > Loris lydekkerianus. The sequence continues at coordinate 16,812 of CAUYPK010107866.1, read as the reverse complement.
GTTAAGTCTGTGAACTCATCCTAGAATAAGTGCTGCATACCTCCTTGCTGAATTTCAAGATGGTCACCTCCGAAGTTCTCCCTTGACACTAGCATCTAGTCTACCCTTAAAGCAGTTTTGGAACTCTTTTTCTGGAATGGCCATCAGAGCTGTTGTCATATTGTCCTTAATGTCCTAAATGTCATTAAAATGTCTTCTTTCCAATATTTCCCTTATCTTTGGGTATACGAAAAGAGTCTTTTGGGAGCAGATCAGGTGAGTAGGGAGGGTGTTCTGATACAGTTACTTGTTTCCTGGCTAAAAACTCTTATAAAAAGTGCTGTGCGAGCTGATGCATTGTTGTGATCAAGAGCCATGAATTATTGGCCAAGATTTTCCTGTTTCCTTATTGATGCTTAATTGGTCTCCTGTGCTTCTCACAGTCAGCTAGTGATTATTTTTTATTTCAGATTAATAAGAGGATATAAACCATTAGGTTACAATGTTTGTATTTGTTAGGTAGAATTCCTGTTGTAGTTGTGTCTCGCACCCAGGAGATGTGCCATATACCCTTACATTGTGCCCATAGGATGGGAACACACTAATACCTTTCTCCTGCCTCTCTCCCCTTTCTCCTCCCCCTCCCCCAAATTGAGCTGAATTGAATTTTTCTCTTGTGTGGGTGCATGCATTAGTTTGTCTACTGGTTTCATATTAATATTTAGTACATTGGATACTTGCTTTTCCATTCTTGTGATACCTTACTAAGAAGAATGTGTTTCTGCTCCATCCAGGTTAGTACAAAAGATGTAAAGTCTCCATCTTTTTATGCCAGCTGATTATTTCAATGCATAATTCAGATAATTTTTTCAATGTTTCATCAGTTCTATTCATTACTAGCTGCTTTGACCTCTCTTCACCAGTGATGCTTCCTCTCCCCTCAAAAAAACATTTAATCTATTTGTATACTGCTGTTTTCTTCATGGCATTAACCCAATAAACTTGGACTAACATGTTCCTGATTTCATTTCCACTCTTGCCTAACAGTTTAATAAGAGCTTTACTGATGTTTGTTTGTTGCTCTAATTCAAGCTCTGTCATTCTCACCACAGCACATAAAAACATGCAACAACAATAAGGAATGCCACTCAGCAAGACAAAGCCACATGTTGACAGGAACACAGCGGTAGAACACTGATATACCAAGGTCACGAACCGTTACTGAGTTGTTACTACTCAACTGCCAGCATAAGCACACAGTGGCAAGTTTGCAAACTTAATTGTCAGACTATATATGTATAGTTTGTGTATATACACACACACATACACACACACTGGTGTATATGTGTATACATATAAAGAGATTTAATCCAAGAAATTGGCTTATGTGATTGTGGGAGCTGGCAAGTCCAAAATCCTATAGGGTACTCTGGAATTTCTTGATGTTTTAGGCAGAAGCTAATCCTGCAATATTGAGGCAGAATTTCTTCTTTCCCTGAGAAACCTCAGTTATGCTCCGAGGCCTTTCTAATGACTAGATTAGATCTATCAACATTACCAAAGACTTAATGACAACTGATAGTATGTGCTGACCACATCTACAAAATACCTTCACAGCACTTACATCAGTGTTTGATGGCATCATTGGATATTATAGCCCACCCATGCTGATGCATAAAACTAACCATAACAGACATACAATCATGTAACCCCTGAAGTAGTCCCCCTTATCTGTGGGGTACATGTTTCAAGAGCCCCAGTGGATGCCTTAAACTTCAAATAGTACCAAGCCTTATATCTGTGTTTTCTTTTATAATCAATTTTTATGACAGCAAAAAGCAATAGTGAGTAGCAATTAGACAATGGTTGAACTATGATAGTAATTCAGTTTGAATAATATACAACCATTAAAAATGATACATAGGAAGCAATCTTATGTGAATATTATGCCTCATAATTATATACTTTAGAGTATACAAATTATTGTTTTTTAATTTTATTTAAAAATGTTAGAGTGGTATCAATCTTTTTGTTACATGGATAGCTTTTATAATGCTTTAGTTGGGGTTATCATTGTGCCTTTCACTTGAGTAGTGTTTATTTTACCTGTTAGGTTTTACTCCATCTTTCTTGCCTTTCCCCTTATTGATTTCCAGTGATTTTTACTTCTTTCTGTGCTCATATGTGCTCATAAATTAGTTCAAAATTATTACAGAGTGCTAGTGGTATTTGGTTTTCCACACTTGAGATACTTCATTTAGGCTAATGGTCTTTGGGTCCATGCAAATTGCTGCAAAAGACATTAATTAATTTTTATGGCTGAGTAGTATTTGATGGTGTATATATTCATATATCAAATTTTGCTAACCACTCAAGAATTTATGGGCACTTGGGTAGATTCCATACCTTTGTAATTATGAATTATGCTGCAATAAACATTTGAGTGCATGTGTGTTTTTGATAAAACAAATACAAAGGATTGTGAAACAAAAATTTATCCTTTGTTTTTCTTTAAAGTTGGTTCTTGGAAAATATAAACAAGATAGACAGACCTCTTGCTAGACTAACCAGGAATAAAAAGAAAGGACCCAAATAAGCTTAATCAGAATTGAAAGAGGAAATATTAAAACTGATACCACAGAAATATAAAATATCTGTACATACTATGAAAAGCTTCACACACAAAAACCAGAAAATATAGAAGAAATGAACAAATTTATGGAAAAACACAATCTTTCAAGACTCAACAGGAAGAAATAGAACTCCTGAATAATAACAATAATGATTAGTGAGATTAAAAAGAAAAATTATTCTCACCAAAAATTAATACTCCAGACCATGGGTTGAATTATGTGAGACCCACAAAGAAGAGCTGATATTTGTACTGTGGAAATCATTCTAAAACACTGAGAAGATAGCTAGGTATTGTAGCAGGCACCTATAGTCCAAGCTACATGGAAGGCTGAGGCAAGAGAATCCCTTAAGCCCAAGAGTTTGAGGTTGCTGTGATCTGTGATGCTACAGAACTCTACCAAGGGTGACATAATGAAACTCTGTGTATAAAAAGAAAAAGAAAGAAACACTGAGAAAAAGGGAATCTTTGCCAATTTATTCTGTGAACCCGGTATCACCTTGATAATAAAGCCAAAAAGGACACAACAAAAGAATACTATTGATCAACATCCCTTATGAATATATTAATAGATAGAAAAGCTCTTGAGAAAATACTAGCCAACAGAATTCAGCAGCACATCAAGAAAATAATCCACCATGACCAAGTGGAGCTCATCCCAGGGGTGCAAGGATGCTTCAACATATGTAAATCAATAAATGCAATTCACCACATAAACAGAAGCAACAACAAAGACCACATGATCATCTCAACAGATGCAGAAAAAGCACTCAACAAAGCCTAGGACCCTTTTATGAATAAATACTTAACAAACTAGGTATAGAATGAACCTATCTCAAAATTATAAAAGCCTTAAATAGCATACCCACAGCCAACATCATACTGGTTGAGGAGAAAAAGTTGGGAACATTCCCCCTAAGAACTGGAACAAGAACTGGAACAAGTGTGTCTATTGTCACCACTTCTATTCAACAGAAAACTGGAAGTTCTTTCCAGAGCAATTAGACAAAAGAAAAAAATAAAAAGTACCCAAATTGGGAAAGAGGAGGTCAAACTATTGCTTTTAACTAACAATATGATCTGGTAAAGAGAAAATTCCAATTCTGGAATTGATAAATAAATTCAGCCAAGTCTCAGGTTACTAAAATCAATGTACATAAATCAGTATTTTGCTATATACCAATAACAGTTCATTTGAAAATCAAACTGAAGACTCAATACTAGTCACAATAGCTGTCATGGACCAATGCAGGGAAAGGGAGCAGACCAGAGTGCAATTGGTGGGTACTAAGAAAAATATAGCCTAAGAGAAGACATAGAGATGAAAGATGGGATCAGGAGGTCTGACTGAGCTGATGGTTACAGCTAGCACCAAAGCACAAAATCAGCTTTATTTTATAGTATCTCAACAGGGTTCTCTATAGGGAAGTAGCATAGACAATATGGGGAAGTAGCATAAAAAAGGCATATTTTTGGTCTTATAAGTATGATTGGAAAATGTAAATGACTTGAAGAAAGACAAATCATCTCAACTTCAGTAACATATGATAAGTAAGAAGGGAAAGATCACAAGGATTTCTGCATAGTTAACTAGACAAAGAAAGAACTATGTGACTTAATGGTTTCTACTTCATTAACATATGACAAGAAATAAGACGGGAAAGATCATAGGATCTCTGCATAGTTCTTAAAAATTAACTAGACAAAGAAAGTGCTACATGACTTCTGGCAAAGAGAGGCTGAAGAAAGGAATATGGTTGTTTTGGGAAAGGAAGAGAAGCAGTTGGGGGTTCATTCCATGAATGTTCCCCAGGCTGTGGGGGCCCTGCTGCCTTGCACCCAGCTCTTCAAAAACAGCTACAAGGAAAATAAAATAGTTAGGAATATACTTAACCAAGGCGGTGAAAGATCTTTTCAAGGAGAACAACAAAACCCTGAGGAAATAAATTGCAGAGGACACACACAAATGAACAAATATACCATTCTTATGCATTGTTAGAATCAATGTTGTTAAAATGTCCATATTGCCCCAACATGATACACAGATTCAATGTAATCCCCATCAAAATACCAGCACCATATTTCACAGATCTAGAAAAAATAATTCTATGACTCATTTGGAAATAAAAATCCCAGATAGCCAAAGTAATCTTAAGTAAAAATAACAAATCTAGAGGCATCACATTATGAGATTTCAAAATATACTACAAGACTATAGTAACAAAAACAACATGGCATTGATACAAAAATAGAGACATAGACTAATGGAACAGAAAAAAGGACTCATATATAAAACTGTCTACTCACAACCAACTGATCTTTGACAAGGCAGACCACCACATACACTGGAGATAAGAACCTCTTTTCAATACATGGTGCTGGAAAAATTGGATAGCCACATGCCAAAGAATGAAGAGGATTCATGTCTCTCACCATTCACAAAAATTAATTCAAGATTAATAAAAGACTCAAATATGAAGCATGAACCAATAAAAATTCTATAAGAAAATGTAGGAAAAACTATTGTAGATATTGGCCTCAGCAAAGATCCATATGTAAGACCCCAAAGGCAATCACAATAACAACTGAAATAAATGGGACTTGATTAAATTAAAAGCTTCTGCATAGCAAAGTAAATAATCAACAGAGTGAATAGACAACCTTGAATGTGAGGAAATATGGGAAAATTATACATCTGATAAAGGACTCAAACAAATTAGCAAGAAGAATACAAAAAAAATATTAAAAAGTGGGAAAAAATATGAACAAAAGGTTTTCAGAAGAAGATAGACATATGGTTAACAAACATGTAAAAAAATGTTCAACATTGCTAGTCATCATGGAATTGCAAATTTAAACCATTATGAGATATCGCCTTACCCCTGCTAGACTGACTTTTACTAAAAAGTCTAAAAACAATAGATGCTGACATGAATGCAGAAAGAAAAGAACATTTATACACTGTTGGTGGGACTGCAAATTAGTACAACTCTATGGAAAACAGTATAGAGATTTCTCAAAGAACCGATGTAGACTTACCATTTGATCCAGCAATCCCATTACTGTATATCTACCCAAAAGAAAAGGAGTCATTTTATCAAAAAGACATCCACTATGTATTTTTTTTCTATTCATCCATAATGTTATCTATTTTATATAATAAAATTTAATTCATAAATTAGGCACAGGAAGAGATTAACATAATAACTAATAAAAAAATGGGAGAATTGTACAAATACTTCAGCATCACTACTCTTATGCTTTGGGGCCATTGTTAAGTAAAATAAGGATTACTTGAACAAAAACACTGCAATATTGCAACACTCAATCTAATAACCAAAATGGCTACTAAATTACCCAATGGGTGAGTAATATATATACAGCAGAAAGAGATGATTCATGCCCTGGGTAGGATGAAGTGGTACAGCATAGGACAGGGTGAGATTTTATCTCACTATCAGATTGGTGTGCTATTTAAATTTATGAATTGTTTATTTCTGTAATTTTCCATTTTATATTGACCACAAGTAACTAAAACCTTGGAAAACAAAGCCACAAATAATGGGAGACTAATGTACCATAATCAAGACATAACAGTTCCATCATCTCAAATACTTCCCTCAAACCTCTTTATGGAGAATTCTCTATCTCTCACCCCACCCCTGCCTCATCTATTTTCTGCCCCTACAGTTTGTCTTTTCCAGATTATAATATAAATGGAATCGTGCATTATGTAACCTTTTGAATATGACTCCTTTTGTTTAGTATGATGCATTCATGGCTTACCCAAGCTGTTGCATATATCAGTACTTTATTTCTTTTTATTGCCAAATAATATTTTTTAATGGAGGTACCATGGTTCTGAATCAGTTTTGTTAATGGGGGATGTATTGCCCCTATATTTCTCTAAATCAGACCTGTTCCAGAAATTAAAAATTTTTTATAAGCATTACATTTAAGTTTTTAAAAAAGGTCTCAAAGCTTTTTTAGATATAACCTAATAAGACATTAGTTATGAAGCACGTTCCCTCATGCCTACATAAGTATTTGGCCTTGAAGAAAAAGATTTCATTGGCCACATAGCATGAAGTCCAACATGGACTTTGAAAGCATCAGGCATTATAATCTTCTTATTGATAATGTGGCATAGCAAACTGTTTCAGGACTGACTCCAGTTGTCATAATGATTTAAGGCTAAGCCACAAAATCAGATCAGGGAAGAGTTATATTCCTGAACTGGTCATGAAGAGGCTAAAAGACATAAACTTGATGGTGAGACCTGACAGATGGTCAAAAATGAAAGATGAACATGTTCCAGCATAGGTGTCAATCATTCTGCTCAAATAGAAGAGTGACTTTCACCCATATGACCTGACATTACAGATCTCCCCAGGATCTGTGCTCAAGAAGATGAGGGGAGTCCACTGCCTGGTCTAATTCCAATCTCTGTCCTTAGTGGACCCTCAGACTGCTCTAACAAAGCTCCCTCCCTATCTGTTACATAGAAAGAAAACTTTTTTTTTTTAGGAAGATGGTGGAATCTGAAGAAAGATCTAATTATTCTGTATGTTCGATCCAAGTTGACCTCCTTGTTTCCATGGCTGATCTGCTGAATGTTGGGCTGAGGTCTTGTTTCCATGGCTGGTCTGCTGAGTGTTGGGCTGGGGTCCTCCTCTCTCCATCAACACACATTCATCAAGCAGTTTATACGTGTCCCTCACAGTGCTCATCCCCAGAGATACAAGACCAAACAAGGCTGTCATGGTCCCCATATTGATTGCAGGTAAATTCTGTTGTGGAAACAGGCAACATATTGTAAACAGTTTATTGAACAATAAACTGAAACAATTCTACATTTTAATCAGTCCAAAGAAGGAAGTAACTAAGAAGGTGAGGTTTAGAACATATCAGATGAGTGGCAAGGCAGTCCCCTCTGAGACTTTTGAGAAATGAGACGCAAGGAGTGAGGTTGGGTAAAGAAAGTTACCAATAAAAGAAGCAGTATCTGTAGAGGCCCTGATGGGAACAGACATGCCACTTTTGAGAATCTTGAAGTTCAGTGGAACTGGAACAAGCTGAGAAAATGTGGCAACACATGGGACAGGGTCAGAAAAAGTGCCAATCACCAGCAGCGTGTGACCAGGATAAGGAGTTTCACTTTCTTTCAGTGAAAGAGAAAGCCATGGGAGGTTTGGAACACAGAGGTCAGAGGATCTGATTTATGTTTTAAGAAGATTATTTTTGGGTGGCACCTATGGCTCAGTGAGCAGGGCGCCGGTCCCATATACTGAAAGTGGTGGGTTCAAAAAAAAAAGATTATTTTTGTGGCTATGGGATAATATATTGTAGTGGGACAGGATTAGCAGGGTGAGAGCAGTTAGGATACAGTTTCAAAAGTCTAGGTGATGATCATGAAAACAGAGATAAGAAAAGAAGTAGAGATTAAGAAGACAGAGTCAAGATTTTGGAGTTAGAAGAAAGATGTAATCCCTACTAATGGATTGCCTGTCCAGAGAAAAGAAGCGGGAGGAAGCAGAATAAAGTGCAGATTTTGGCTTGAACAATGTGATAAAGTATGTTGACATTTAATTATGTGGAAAGTCTGGATAAGTACCTATTTCTGGAGTTCAGCAATGATAACTACCAATTTGGGATTCAAATGTATCATCAATCATAGTTAAACTTTAGGGCAGGGGTCCTCAAACTATGGCCCGTGGGCCACATGTGGCAGTGTGATTGTATTTGTCCCCCCCACCCTTTTTTTTACTTCAAAATAAGATATGTGCAGTGTGCATAGGAATTTGTTCATAGCTTTTTTAAAAACTATAGTCCGGCCCTCCAAAGGTCTGAGGGATAGTGAACTGGCCCCTTGTTTAAAAAGTTTGAGGACCCCTGCTTTAGGGAATTGATGAGATTATCTCAAAAGAAAGTGTCAGAGGAGAAAAAGGGGCCTCCGAGAGAACCTTGAGAAAAGGCTTTTTATATTCTGTTCAGTTAAAGATAAAGGAAAGACCATGAATGTGGTGGAAAAATGTAGATGAGTAGTTTTAAGAATGAGAGAGTTCTGTGTGGGGTTGAATACAGCCAGAAGAATGAAGAAAAGTAGGTGTGCATGATTTTGGCAACATAAGAGTTATTGTTGAACTTCACCAGATTTGATGGAAGAGTGGTGAGTGACATTTCAGAAGGAGTGGGAGGTAGGGAAGGGGAGAGGTCATATGTATGGACAACTCCTTTGGAAGTTTTGCTGTGGTGCTGAGAGAAGGAATACAGAGTTCTTTGGGAGGAGAGAGAGTTGGGAGATTTATCAAGGTGGGAGATGATTGAGTATAATTATACGTGAACAGAATGAATACTAGTAGAGGTATGTGGTGGCCCGAGAGAGCAAGAAGATAATGCCCTAGAGAGAGCAGGGGGGATGTGCTTGGAGCATGGACCTGACGTGGAGAGAGGGATACTTCTTCCACCGAGGCTAGGGGGAAGAAGGAGAAGGTGGATGCAGGTGCCTTTGATGCAGCTTTGGGCAGGTGAAGTAAGAGGCATGGTAATCATCTGAGAGAAGAGGGAGCCTGGAAGACCATAGGAGAGAGAAAGGGGTAAGAACTAATTTTCCAGGAAATTGAATGACTGGAGAAATGTAGCAGGATTCATTTGCACCCCTGAGAGCTCATGCAAAGTATGAGATCATGGATTTTTCATGAAACCAGTCATCTGGGTTGTGACATTTTGTGCAGCTGTGTTCAGCTGCTCTGACAAAGGCATGAGAAAGAAGAATGGTAGGGTTTAAGTGGAGCTGTTATTTTATAAGTAAAAAGAAAGGAGACAAGGTTTTTAAAATGATGTGCCATGGACTCTTCATTCTGGGAAGCAAAATTAATGCTGAAGCTTTCAGGCTAAGAGGACACATTGCCATACTAGAGAGCCGGAACCACTGCTGGAAGAACTTCATAGATTTAGAACAACTTCTTATTATAGGCTGTCATGAGCTGCCTCTTGCAGATTAGTCAAATCTTAGAAAAGAATCAGACCTCTGTTTGTATTGGAAGTAGCAAGGGGATAGAAACCTGGGGAGAATGTCCATTGCATAGCAGTGGTGCAACTGTAATGGACAGAACAAAAGGAGACAACTTATTTAAAGAGGGGAAGAACTCTCAGAGCTGGAAAAGAGCCCTGGGTCTGGGAACAGCTGGGTAGGAAAACCTGAGTATACCAGTCCCACAGTGACCCTGCAAATCTGTGATTGAAGTCTGCTGTTGTTATTTTTAATTATGGCTTAACTTAGCAACTTAGTTATATTTAAATAATTCTAGTCACCTCCTCAATAGTACTTAATGAAAGGAACTGGTTTCCCTATTAGAAAACAGTGTGTTATATTGAAATGAATGTGAAATTTAGCAGCAGGTGAATCTTAAGTCCTAACTCAGCAACCAATTGGTTGTGTATTCTTAGACAAGTTGTTCAGCTTCTCTGAATCTTAATTCCCAGATCTATAAAGCAAGGCTGATAATGATGCTTACTCATACATTTATTCTGAGGCATAAATTAACTCAGGTAAGGAAATAATTTTGAAAATTGCAAAGCTACAGGTAATGTTAGTATAATAGAAATTAATCCTAGTCTACAAACATAGATATATAAGAAAAATGGTGTTTTATAATTTTCTTCTACATCATTTTTAATTCTGAATCTGAGACACCATCCTCTCTAAAAGGACTTCAAATTCAACTTCAGACATTATTGAACTGCCATCTCTTCCCACTCTAATAGTTAATCAAGAGGCCTTGGAATTTTCATAACCACAATTTTGCTTTGGTACCTCAGGGTCCACTGGTTACTATGGAGACATCATGTGATTCCTTCAGGCCCAGCATCATCCATCCACAGCATACTAGTGTGAGGTGTAGCCTTCCCAGATAGACCATGTAGCCAACCTTGCAGGGGGCTCTGTACAGGGGAAAAACTGGCCTACTTGAGGGCCTAAGAGGCCTTTTATCCTTCTCAGGCTTGGCCAATCTTCCCTCTCTTTTGTTGCCCTCAAAAAACTTAAATCACTATGCTTACATTCTGGGACACTGAACTTTATCTTCTCAAAGCACATGGAAAAGGGCATTGCTTAAAGATCTTTTTGCTTTCAGCTGTGCCAAAATTCCTAAGGTCAGGAAGCCCCAAAGGACCTAGATAGACATCCATGTGAAAATAATTAGGTGAATTAGGAGGTGTAGAGAGATGACAACTACAACTTCCAATAAGTTATGCCCTATGGTGATTACTTCTATTCACTTGCTTGGGATCCTTGGTGGTCTTTCTGGACAGATTGTCTCTTAAAGGATTTGGTGATTCATAAACTTGGAATACATTGGTTCTCAGAGTAAATGAGATAGATGTGTAAATTTCAATTTTTTGAAGGAAGGTACTATCTAAATATCAAGCATTGATAGGAGATACTGGCCGGAATCCATTTACTAATGCATACACCACCTTCTCCTTCTTTACAAAAGTGGCGGGTAATGAGGCATCAAGTGGGAGATCAATACCTATTAACTGAAGGCATGAATGAATACTTAAAAGGTAAACTTCCCAGCAACGGCTGTGGAGCAATGAAGCAAGTTTCTTCAGTGCCTGGTTGCCATATTCAGCAGGTCAAGGAAACGAGAACAGCGTGGGTTCATCGTTGGAGCCAGAGCTACTTGACTAGATGGTGGTTCATTTGGCTGAGTGCACAGTTTTATCCCTGACCATTTTCCTATTCCTGCAGCAGCAACAATAAAGACCTTGTTTAAAAACACTGGCCTCATGAGCTCAGAGCAACAAATTGAGTGTCACAGTGAGATGTGTACAATTCATCAACATAAAGGCTCTAAGGAAATGCCAGGTATCATTAGAAGAGGTATCTTCCAGAATTAATGTGTAATAATGAGAATTCTTGCTCATTATACTAAGCTGAAAAAAAAAAAGAACCTTGAAATATTATCTAGTTTTATTCCCTACCTTGCCAATGTTTACCCTAAATCTCCAGACAGAAGAAGTCTGTGGAGGCACAAAAACCATCCCTTTGCCTTCTGGGCCATCCCTATCTGCTCTTATTGTCTTTTTGAGTCTAGGCTGAAAAAGCCTGAAACTTACCAATGAAGGAAGCAATGAGATTAAAATTTAAGAAGCCAGCAGTTAGATTTGGGGAGTTGAATTCTATTTTGGAGGCAGATTACACATTTTGCAAAGAAAAAAGAAAAATTTATATATCATTTATCCTTCAAAATAATAGAACACTTTTTTTTCGACCTACTTTTGAAAATATAGGATTGTATATGATTAAACTTTTAAAAACATGACCAATAGTATAGTGTCTCATGAATCCCAATGATAATATTACTGAGATTAGTGTTAAAAGAGAACTGAAACTCAGAGTGGGAGGTAATGGCCTCATGTCACACACACAGTGTGGGAAAGGCTACCTCAGAGCCAGCAGTGACTGAGTGCTTCATGAGGAGTGGGTATTTTAAGAATGTTTCAGAATGTTTTTTTTATTTGCTGTACCTCCTATGTTGTTCCTTGTTTTGATCTATCAGATCTGAATGCTGTGAAACACTCCCTTATGTTTGCTGGAAGAAAGAGTCCATCTCTCGACTTCCCTGTTGCTACTGAGCTGGTGGCTGGAGTCCTCCCATCTAAAGTAGCTGAGAGACATTGAGGTGCACCAGGTTTATAATTTTAGCCTAAATTTAGCAACTTCTTGTCTAATTTCTTCAATTCAATTATTAAAGCTCTAAACACTTCAATGGGGCCAACATATTAACTTCAATTATGAGCATAAACTATTAAAATAAATGGATGCTAAAGAAATGACTGACATTTTCTAATTCAGCACAAACTGACTCTGAGGCATCTTGTACCTCTTGCTATGCTGAAATGTAGTTAGCTTGGTCAGAGAAAGATCAGAACAGTTAGTTTCTGCTTTCTACAAAGATCAGTGTTGGGGGTCTAACATGGCCCCAGGCAAACCCTTCCTCCTTCCTCTGCTCCTCTCATCCCAAGACAAAGAACACAAAGGACCTAGTTAGTTCCACCCCAGAAGTTCACACCAAAGGACCATTAAGTTAATTGTAAGTTAATTACAATTAATTACAATTGTAAGTTAATTACAAGCTGTGGAATTTTCCCACTCCCTAAATCTCCATATAAAAGGAGTCTAATTTCCCCCTGGCCAGACACCATTTTAGCACTGCCCAGGCAGGCAGGTAGCTATCCCCTTTCAATAAACCTCCTCACACCCTTGCTCCCATAGTTATCCCACTAAGACTCCATTATAACAATCACTCTTCAACAGCCACTTGTAAAATGCCAATCCCACCTACTCTGGGTCTGCTTCAGTTGGCTGAATGTGGCTCAAGAAAAAACAAAAGTGCAAGTTACCTCATGTCACTTTGAATTTATGACAAAAAAACTTGGGTAGGTTCTTGTCAAATCATGTTCTTCTTTCCCCAAGGAGACTATACTAATCTCACAAATTTCTTCTTCTGCCTCACTTCTAAATAATGACTTAGATTTTATTCAATTGAGAGAAAATAGAGTAATTCAGAAAAGGATTCCCTTATCCCTGGACTTTGAATCACCTCTATGGTCCATCTTTCCTGTTAAAATGGTAAACTCTAAGCAAACCCCCTGCACCTGAGCTTCATTCTCTCAGCCATGTGTGGAAGTTGCCTCTGGCATCATCTCCTCTCTGCCCTGCATCATCTCACTGTATCATTTTAAAATAAGATGTTATTCATATCATCAAATGTGCCGATTTAAAGTCTCCAATTCACTTGTTCTTAGCATATATACAAAATTTTGCAAATATTACCATTATATAATCCCAGAGTATTTTTATCATCCCCAAAGAAATATTTTGCTCATTTCCCTATTTCTCCCTCCTCTAGATCCTGAAAACTACTAATCTTTTTTATGTTTTTATGAATTTTCTATGCTGGGCATTTCATATAAGTAAAACTATCTCTAGTGTGGCCTTTTGTGACTGGCTTCTTTCACTTAGCATAATGTTTTTAAAGTTTGTTGGCATTGTAGCATGCATCAGTATTTCACTGCTTTTTATGCATGAATTCCACTGTATAGATATACCACATATTTTTATCCATTAATCAATAGACATTTAGATTGTTACCACTTTTTGATTGTCATAAGTCATACTTACTGTAAATGTTCACATACAAGTTTTTGTCTAGATGTATGTTTTCAGGTCTCTTGGATGTATACCAAGGAGTAGAATTTAGGCCCTCAATTCTATGTTTAACTTTTTGAAGAACTTCCAAACTTTTCCAAAGCAACTGCATAATTTTACATTCCCACTGGCAGTCGGTGAGAGTGCCACATCTTTACCAAAACCTGTTACTGTCCAAATTTTTTATTATAACTATTCTAGTGGGTGTGAAGTGGTATCTCATTTTGGTTTCATTTACATTTCTTCAATGACTAGTGATGTTGAGCACATTTTCATGTTCTTATTGACCATCTGCATATTCTAATCCTTTGCCCATTTTAAAATTGAATTATTTATCTTTTTATTTTTGGATTATAAAAGTTTTTTATATGTTCTGGGTACCAGAATTTGTCATTAACTTTTTTCATGCATAATTTACAAATATTCTTGCAAATATTCATTTGTGCTTAGATCAATAAATCCAATTTAGATATTTTTTCTTGTGTTTGTGCTTGAATTATTTCTAAGAAGCCATTGCCTGATAAAAGGTCTGAAAGATTTATACCTGTTTTTCTTCTTAGGGTTTTATATGCTTATCTCTTACCTTTAGGTCTATCCCTATTTTAAACTAATTTTTGTACATGTGTATGGAACAAGGTAAGGGTTTGACTTTATATTTTTGCATATGATAATTCTATTATACCAGCATCACTGAAAGAAGCTATTCAATGATGAATTTTCTTGGAACTCTTACTAAAAATTCTTGAGAATCAATTGACATAAAATGTAATCATTTATTTCTGATCCCTGATGTGGATGTCTGTCTTTATGCCAGTAGCACAGTGGACCAAAATGTTGATGTGGGAAAGTGCTGGTAGGATCAGCACCTGCAGGCTCACCGTAGAAACAGGCAAAATGATGGCAGATTACCTAGAGGCCGACTGACACCCAGACTTCTTGACAGACATAGTGAGGAGATGGTCCGAACAGTCCTAAGGCTTATACACAACTAGGAGCCATATGAAATTTAGCTCGAGATTGTTTTTGATTAATTATTACTGGGGATTGTTGAAATTTTTAGCCAGAAGAAGCTGTGAGAATTGTTATTTTCAAGGTAAGGTATGGCATTCTCTTTTCCATCAGCCAAGTTCCCATTCTTTTCTGTGTATCCCACACTTCTGTTTCTTTCACTAACTGTTTACCTGGGATGGAGTATTTTAAAACAAAAAGTTCTGTCTCTGAATATGTAATTTGCATATATAGTTGCTGCAACTTCATAAGTTAAATGTACAATGTTATGGCAGAATGTTTGTGTCCCCTGACAGTCATATTTTGGAGCTGTAACCAACATTGTGATGGCATCTGGAAGGGGAGCCTCTGGGAGATGATTGGGTTTAGAGGAGACCATGAGGGTGGGGCCTCATGATGGGATCAGTGAAAGAAATGCCAGGCACTTGCTCTGTCTATGCATGGGCACCAGGAAAGTCTGGAGCAGCACATACTGAGAGATAGCCAACTGCAAAAAAGGAAGAGGGTCCTCACTAGAATGCTCTTGTATACCCTGATCTTAGACTTTCAGCCTCCAAAACTGGGAAAAAGAAACATCTGTTGTTTAAGACATCCAATCTGTGGCATTTTGTCATGGCAGTCCTAGCAGACTAAGACAGCAAATAAGCCCCTCTGCCAGATGTAAGATCTTTGAGGAGGCACCTTGTGAGTGTGGCTTTTCACACTCGTAGTCTGGTTTATAACAGGCACAGATTCATATTGTTGACTTAGTACCTACTGCCAGTGACTTTTTACCTGGATGCCCTGTGGCATTCTGTCTTTGATGCTCTCAGACTATAGCCACTGGCTTCTGTCCTCCCACAGTGGTGACATGCATTCTGTGCTCCGTGCTTCTGGTGGGAAGATTGACTTTCAGAAGGATCAAGGGCAGATTGTCTAGGTTTTAAAAGCCCTGAACTACTTTGGGGAGAAGAGACATTTTTTTATTTTTTTATTTATTTTATTTTTTCAAATTATTTATTTATTTATTTATTTATTTTTATTAAATCATAGCTGTGTACATTGATATGATCATGGGGCATCATACACTAGCTTCATATACCATTTGACACATTTTCATCACACTGGTCAACATAGCCTTCCTGGCATTCTCCCAGTTATTGTGCCAAGACATCTACATTCCACATCTACCAAGTTTCACATATACCCTTGTAAGATGTGCCGGAGATGTAATCCCACCAATCCCCCTCCCTCCACCCATTTCCCCTCTCCCTCTCCTCCCTTTCTCCCTTCCCCTTATTCTTAGGTTGTAACTGGGTCATACTTTTCATGTGAAAGCCCTAAATTAGTTTCATAGTAAGGCTGAGTACATTGGATACTTTTTCTTCCATTCCTGAGATACTTTACTAAGAAGAATATGTTCCAGCTCCATCCATGTAAACATGAAAGAGGTAAAGTCTCCTTCTTTCTTTAAGGCTGCATAGTATTCCATGGTGTACATATACCACAATTTATTAATCCATTCGTGGATCGATGGGCACTTGGGCTTTTTCCATGACTTAGCAATTGTGAATAGGGCTGCAATGAACATTCTGGTACAAATATCTTTGTTGTGATGTGATTTTTGGTCTTCTGGGTAGATGCCCAGTAGAGGAATTACAGGATTCAATGGCAGATCTATTTTTAGATCTCTAAGTGTTCTCCATATATCTCTCCAAAATGAATGTATTAATTTGCATTCCCACCAGCAGTGTAGAAGTGTTCCCTTTTCTCCACATCCACGCCAACATCTCTGGTCTTGGGATTTTGTGATATAGGCCAGTCTCACCAGAGTTAGATGATATCTCAAAGTAGTTTTGATTTGCATTTCTCTGATGATTAAAGATGATGAGCATTTTTTCATATGTGTGAAGTCTGTGCACCTGTCTTCTTCAGAGAAATTTCTCTTCAAATCCCTTGCCCAGCCTGCGATGGGATCCCTTGTTCTTTTCTTGCT
>CAUYPK010107865.1:0-20221 GCA_963574355.1 Loris lydekkerianus | reverse complement strand
TGCGACTGTGGAAGTTGGAATTTGATCAAAATTTTCTGAGTGGGTTTACTTTTGTGGTGGAGGATTACACTGGTCTTTATGGAGGATAGGTCTGAGAATATTTTGGAGAGCTGGCTTAATTATGGCAAATTTCTTCAACATGTGAATGTTGTTGAAGTATTTGATTTGTCTGTCATAAATGAAACTCAGTTTAGCTGAGTACATGATCCTGGCATGAAAGTTATTTTGTTTTAAGAGATTAAAAATCGATGACCATCCTCTTCTAGCTTGAAAGGTTTCAGCAGAGATATCTGTAGTTATTCTAATATTCTTGCCCTTGTAGGTGATGATTTTCTTTCGTCTGGCTGCTTTCAGAATTTTTTCCTTCATATTAACTTTAGTGAAGTTGATTATGATGTGTCTGGGGGATGTCTTATTTGGGTTGAGTCGTGCTGGAGTTCTGAAACTGCTATCTAAATTTCAGAATCTCTTGGCATATCTGGAAAGTTCTCCTTCATAATCTCATGGAGAAGAGACTCTGTGCCTTGTGAAGCCACTTCGTTGCTTTCGGGGATCCCTATAAGACGAATATTGGTTTTCTTCGAATTATCCCAGATCTTTCTGAGAGAGTGATCTGTTTTTGCCCTCCATTTCTGTTCCTCTTTGAGAGTTTAGGAGCATTTGAAAGGTTTGTCTTCAATGTCAGAAATCCTTTCTTCTTCTTGCTCCATTCTGTTATTGAGGATTTATACTGTGTTTCTCAGATCTTTGGGTCTACAATTTCTTGTCTGAATGTGTCAAAATCTTTGGTCATTTGGTCTTTGAAATCCTTGAATTCTTGGGATATCTTTTGGGTTACTGCTTAAAATTCTAGTTCGATCTTATTTGCTATCCAGATTCTGAATTCTATTTCTGACATCTCAGCTTTTTGTTTGTGTATGGGATCTTGTGCTGTGTCTGCCGCTTTGATCCTTGGGGGAGTTGATCTACTCTGATTATTCATATTGCCAGAGTTTTTCTATTGATTTCACCTCATGATTGTTTTTCACTGTTGCCTCTGGCCGTCCTCAGTGTTGGGGAGGTGTCTCTCCATTATTAGACCCCAGCGAGATCATTCTAATGTTGCTGGATCTTTGTAGGGAGTGACCCTGTATAGTTCCTCTGGGGTTGCCCTAGCCAGGGAGTTCTGGTTGTGGAAGCAGCTCTGGAGTGTGACCATTTGGTTTGGTCCAAAATTGCTGTTCCCACTTCCCAAAACGAAGTGGCGTAGGCTCGTCCTGCGCCCCACACTGCCAGTATACATGCCACCACCTACCCAAAATTTATAGTTACTCAACACTTCACTGGGTGCACAGTGTCCTGGATCCTTGACTGATACCCTGAGTCCAGTTCCCTAACATGTCTATGACAGTAGGCCTTGGAAGGGGATAAACAATCTCCAGCTGTCAGCACTTAGGCTCCTCCAGCCTTTTTAGGGGCCAACCAGCAATGCCTTATATGAAGTGGATATTCAGGTTAACAGTAGCTGGTAACAGTAGGGCTACAGTTTGGTTTTATACATTTTAGGGAAACAGGAATTATAGGTGGTCATAAATTAATATATGGAAAATATACCTTAGTTTCGCCCCCAAATTGTGGGAACGTTTGGAAGTGGGAGAGGGCTTACAGGTGATAGGAGGGTTTAAAGTTTGTTTAGCTGACAATTGACTGAGTTAGGCTTGGCTTAAAAGACCAGGAGTCAGTGAAAAGGAATGCTTAAGGTAAAGGGTCTGTTAATTAGAGACGAAATACCAGACAGTCTTAAAGAGGTTTGTTGTGTATAATGAGGACTTGTAGTTAGGTCTTGTGCTGCCATAGGCCTGTTAGTTAGTCACAAAGGACATCTCTAAGCAGGGAAGGGGGCATGATGAGGAGCATCCCAACTCCTTTCTCATGGCTAGCAACTCAGTTTTAGGGATCCTCTTGGACAAGAGAGGGTCCAGTCAGTCAGCCACTTAGGGACAGCTTTAAGATTTTATTTTAGTACACTCTAGGTACACTTGACCAGTAATGGTATTGTTGCTAGAATTTCCCTGAGTTGGGTGTCAGATTCTTTTGATCTTGGAATTAGAAGAATGAAACCTCAGACTATGCAGATTAGTGATAGGACAGGGTTTATTGACAGGGAAAGATTGATAAGCAGAAAGGAGGCACAGAACCTCCGACAGCAGAGGGGGAGAAGCCAAGTAGGAAACCCCTCACGTCTTCAGTATAGGAGGTATAAATCCTATCCTGAAGGCAGGGATTTGGGGGGGGACATATGCTACAATTGGCCAGAAGTCTGTGGCAGAAAATACTAAAATTAGCACAGAAACACATCTTTGCAGTTTTTGCTTCAAGGTAAGGAATGTGGTGAGTGTGTGCCCTATTCAAGGAAGAACTGCCCAGAATCCATCAGGGTGTTTTGTTCATGATTTTCTTGAGTGCAGCCTGGAAAAGGTTTGTGTCTAGAGATGGGGGTCTGTGTTGAGACTAATTTCTGAACTCACCCAGGCCTAAAAAATGGGGAGTCCTCTGTTCAGCCTTGAGAGGAATCCTGTATCAGTACCTCAAATTCACCTTGAAAAACAATACATAGATAACATGGCTTGAAATGTGTATACTCTTTTTTGGCACCATCTGTATTTGCATGTATTGAGGCCCACCTGTATTGCTCCCATGGCACATGGACTTGGGGGCTTGAACGAGCATGAACATTAAGCTCTGGCTACTGCTTTTGCTGAGTGATAAAGTCTTATCTCTAACTCAGGAGTCTTGTGTCTTCTATCAGCATCTATGAAACTCAGTAAGATTAAATCTCAGACCCTTCATTGCTCCTGGCACCAAAAAGGCATGGTAAAGGGGAAGAAACTTGAGCGCATCCCTGCTCCTTTCTTGGGACCATAGTTGCATGGCATGGTCAAGAATCCCCATTCCTTTCTAATTAAGATCACCACTGGAGGGTTAACTACCTCAGAGAAATTTCTTCATAGTTCATGAGTTAATTCCATTAAGCCTTTTTTGTTTTTGAGACAGAGTCTTACTCCATTGCCCTGGGTTGAGTGCTATAGCATCATAGCTCACAGCAGCCTCAAACTCTTGGGGTTAAGCAATGCTCCTGCCTCAGCCTCCCAAGTAGCTGGGACTACAGGCACCCACCACAATACCTATCTAGTTTTTTTCTATTTCTAGTAAAGATGGAGTCTTGCTCTTGCTCAGACTGGTCTTGAACTCCTGAACTCAAGCAGTTTGATCTCAAGCAACTCACCCTCCTTCAGCCTCCCAGAGTGCTAGGATTTCAGGTATGAGCCATCATACCCAGCAACTCCATTAAATCTTCAACCTACCAGATCTCTGAAATGTTCTTATTTTTTATTTGCTTCATGATTACATAGAGCTTGTTTTAACTCTACTTTTAGATCCACAAAATCCCAGAAAATAATAAAAAATACTCCTTAACACTTGCATAATTTTTGTTTTTGATTAACATTGTGTTCTGTGTATACGCCACATATAATGTGTTTATTGCCAACCCATTGGTCATTGTCACTATCAATTTTTTAATTAAGAACTCACATACACAGAGCCCATTTACCCACCTCTCCTTACACTTCTCCGAGTAAAATGGTTGAGTACAAAACTAGATTAGGAAACAGGCCTAGGTTATGACTTTCTCTTCTGTAGGTCTTCTGATCCATTCTACAGAAACACTGACTCAATAATCATTGTTGTTTTAGACAAGTGGATAGCAATTGAGTTCTGTTTATTTGAACCACTTGGCAATATGGTTCCAACCAGGACATGCAGCATTAAACCCTCAGCCATTTAACTTTCTCTGAAAGTTGAGAAGTGAGAAATATTAGTTATAATTCTCAAGATATGCATAAAACATTCATTCTTTGGATTTTCTCTTTGTATTTGGTGTCATGAAAGTACTAGTCTCACTGATCATGTGGGAATAGTAATTTCCCATTTCACTAATGCAGTAAAAAGACCCTGGAGTCTTCCCAATTAAAGGTGGGCAGGAGCTGTCCCTAGGGAGTTTGGGATATCTTCTTTAAGTAACTAAGCAAATATTCCTTTTGCCCTTAAATGTGTTCATATTTTCTTACCTTTAAATATGCAAAATATAAAGGGCTTATTTTAGGGTAAACACCCAGAAAAACAACTGCTTAGCATGTTTTTATATAGATAGAAGACTTTAAGCCCTCATGTGAGCTACGAAAAAGTTTTCTTAGCTTCAAGAAATCCAGAGCAGTTCACTAGGAGATTTCAGAGTTTGGAGGAAAAGACTTGTGTTAATAATTTGGTTATTTAAACTGGAACTTTCCTTCTACCTATTGTTGCTTCACAAACTTAGCTGGAATTATATGCATCAATTTGCTTCCTTTGAGAAGCAGATATCAAGACAGGCTTGATGGAGCCAGATAATGGTGACCCTATGAAGGAGAAAGGTATAAGAAGAAACTGGACTTCAGCATAAATCTAAGTCCCCTTATACGGTTTGGATGGTTTTTTTTTTTGTTTGTTTGTTTGTTTGTTTTTTAATCAAAGGTCCCTTACTGGCCCTGCTTTCATGAGTAGCTGAGACCCGGGGAAAAGGGAGGGGTCATCTCCACAATACTCCATTTATACACAGAACTAAACAGACAAGCACAGAGTCATTATTGCGGCTAGAAGTTGGCAGCATGGGAAGGGATAGAACAGGTGATGTATAGGGGTATTGTTAAAAAAAAATACAGGCTCCTCCCAACTGGGGTGCCAGGGGAGAACTTGGTCTGCTTCAACCCACAAAGAATCAGAAGATCAAAAGCGGTTTGGGAAGGCCAGAACCGTCAGGGATTGCCCTCCCCCTGCTGTAATACCCCCAGCCCCTCTGGTCTGGCAGGAAGGGGGCAGCCTGCAACCCCCGGGGCGGGTCTGGGGCTGCCAGATGCTCCGGGCAAGGGGCAGGAAGGGGCTCACAAAGGCTTGCCCTCCAGGGAGATGACAGCACTACCCCTCAGCTTCTCTGCCAGGGTACAGCAGCCCTTGACCTCCCCGTAGCAGTTTGCTTGTAATTCATGCTCGATCCCTGTCAGCTTCTTCTTGATGGCGTCCTTGGAGCTGGCATAATCATTTTGCTCTTAAGGGGTGCACACTCAGGAGCTCAAAAGATCAACACTAGGCCCTCCTTCTTGCTCTCCTTGGTCTCATAGGTTGCATCATACAGGGCATAGTGACAGTCCTTGTCTGGAAGCATCTTGACAAAGGTGGCGTAGGGATCGTGGACGGTCTGGCCCACATCACCTACCAGGATCTCCTTGCCCTCTTCTAGGATGATGTTCTTCTTGTCCTCACTCAGGCAGAAGAGCACTGCCTTCTTGCGCTTCTTCATCTCCTCTGGCCTCGAAGACTTGTGCACCTTCATGTCTTTGAACACCTTAATGACACCATCAGAGACAGCCACACCAGAGGCCATGTTTCCGGAAGCAAAGGGTGATGGCAAGGAGAAGCAGAGAAGAGGAGAGCCGCCGCTGCTGCTGCTGCCGGGATCCCCAGTTTGGATGTTTGTCCTCTCTGAATCTCATGTTGAAATTTGATCCTCAATTTCAAATGAGGAGATAGGTCCTAGAGGGATGTGTTGGTCACCGGAGTGTATCCCTCATGAATAGATTGGTACCATGAGTGAATTCTGGTTGTATTAGCTCATGTGAGAACAGGTTGTTTCAGAGCGTGGCACCACTCCCATTGCTCTCTTGCTTCCTCTCTCACCATAGATGAAGGGAGTCTGTTCCCCCTTCACTTCTACCATAACTGGCAGCTCCCTGAAGCAGACGCTGGCACCATGCTTCTTATACAGCCTATAGAACTGTGAGGAGCCAAATAACCCCTCTCCTCTATAAATTACCCCGCCTTACATATTCCTTTCTCACAATCAAAATGGACTAACACAGCTAGGCCAATGGAAAGTGCTTAATCCAGAGTCCCTCATCGGAGGACACCTACATCTCTTGAGAACAGGCTGTGTTGTGCTCAGTCATCAGCTGGGAACACCCTGTAGGAAGTCTGGCCTCAGCAGTACTTCCTGGAATGCAGAATTCAGAGTGCAGCACCTGGAAATGTCTATTAGTTTACACTCTCCAAAACCAAAGATCTAAGTGGTACATTATTGTGTGTCCACCACAGTAGGCAACCAATGAATAGATAAGGGCCCAAGGTTCTAACCAAATAACATGTCTTCATGACTAGGAGATATAAGAAACAGCGGCATAAAATCCACCATTGCCTTCATTGCAGGCAAAATGCTAGGGATGCTATCTACTACATCACAGTGTCCCCTTTATGAGGGCCAAGAAAAACACCTCCTGTGGTGCAGGGCTAGGGAGACCTATTCCTCCTGCACAACTGGTATGTTTTTATCCTATAGACATATGGGTTTTCTAGGAGATTTCCTTTTTGTGTTAATTGCTAGGAAATTAGAGCCAGATTGGGGGGCTAACCCCAATCTCTGGCTTGCAGGGCTTTTCTCTTTCAGTTACTCTGTTTATCTTCTCTGATTCCTTTAGTTAATACTACTGTTCTCTGTGAGTGCCCTCAACTCTTTTCTGAAATAGGGCAAGAAATAATCACCTTTAACTAGCCTGTTATCATTTAGAAATAAAAATACGTAATTTTATACATTTTAGTTTATTCTATTTATGATGACTTTACATCTAGGTCAAAATCTTTCTCTCTAAACCAGCGCTAATAGAAAAAGAAGGCAAGCCACTGTAATTTTAAATTCTTAGAAGCCACATTTATAAAAAAAACAAACAGATGAAATTAAGGCAATTTAAGTCTTCAGAAAGCCACTGCGTATTTTATACTTACAACACATCTCCATTTAAACCAGTAACACCGGGCCTGCTAAAAGGCTACATGTGGCTAGTGATTCATGTACTGAACAGTGCAGGTCTAAACACAAAGGCTATGCAAGATTAGACAGTCAGAGAGTCTTAAGAGAATAACCACAACTGTATCTAACCTATATTCACATTGGCTTTGATTAAAGATTTTTGAGCTCTTGAAGGTTTCTGATGCAAACGCTGACTAGGTCTAAGAAAGGATGATCCTGAGAGGGGTAATAACCATTTTTTTCCTGGCTCTGAGAAACAATGTATACAAAATAATTATGTACATATAGTAAGAGAGAAAGTAAACAGATGTATTGTTTATTCTGCATTTTATTTAGAATATTAAAAATTACTTAGAAAATAAGAATGTTAAGAGTATGAAATTGAATTATTAATTTAATAATTAATAAGGGCCAAAGGTTCTAACCAAATAACATGTCTTCATGACACTGTGAAGTTGCACAGTGGTTCTCAAGCCTGGTCCAGGCCAGCACTACCAGTGTCAATTTTATTAAAAATTTCTTTAAAGCACATTGATGAAGACATTTTGGAACCAGCTCTAGAAATTTATTTGTGTCTGGGATAAGAAAGGTGTTTTCATTTGAATCAGGGCTAAAAGACTAAAAATGTAGTTGGAGTCCTGAGTTAAGAATTAGAATTTTTAGGCAATTTGTTTAACCTAAAAAAGCCTCCATTGTTTATCTACTACATAGAATAATACCTTATAAACTAGCAATGAAGATTAATAATGTTATTATGTAAGTCTCACAATAGGCAAGTAAGTACTCAATAAATGGTACATGTATCTATTATCGCTGTTAATCCCAAGACTATTAAATTCAGGTATTCTTAACCTAGGGTCTACAGATCCTTGTTCCAAAGGGCTGGAGTGGAGATCCCCAAAGCCGGATGGGGAAAAAGGATAACATCTGCATTTTCACTAATCTCTAGGCAAAATTTAGCATTTCCTTCCAGTATGAATGTAGGCAACATTACAGAAGTATCAGATGCACCTACCACTTTGCACCAACAGAACTCACAGATAATCTATTTCACATTACATTTCTGATGTTACAGACATCTCAAAGTATCTTTATCATCTATGTTTTTGAAATTATAGTAGCTATTAGACATGATGCTAGAACTCTATTAATATATTAATAAAGAAGCACAATGTTTTCAATGTATTGTTCTTAATTTCAGCCTAATTGTTCTCCTTTGTAATCCCACACATTTTACTCTATGGACTTAAAGCATTATTCTGAGAAAGGGTCCCCAGAATTCACAGGACTGCCATTGCACCAAAAAAATGTTAAGAAACTCTAAAATTTAGTCTATCTCTTTGCTTTCAAAGAAAGCCAACCAAATCTTAAAGTCTTGGATTTGTTTTTGTGTACCTTGCTAAGAAGACATTACAATAGTGATACCTCTTTGTCAATTAACCTATTTGCTGAGCTCACCTCCACCTTATACCATACCTGGCACCAATCTTGTTGAGGTTCTATGTTGGACCTATAAAAGAGCAGGTGACAGCCAGGTTTTCTGGTATGTTCTGTTCACACATTCCAGGCCCCCACTAGACTCCAGACCCCTAATGAAGTTGCACAGTGGTTCTCAAGCATGGTCCCAAACCAGCAGCACCGGTATCACCCGGAAGCTTATTAAATCGCAAATTTGGGGGCCACACATCAGACTTTCTGTAACAGAAACTCTGGAAGTCTATCAGTCTGTTTCAGCAAGCCTTCCAGAGATGCACGCTGGAGTCGGCATCGGCGTTCCGTCCAAAACTAGAAGAGAGGCTTCCACCTCCAATATTTGAGGGGACTCACACGGCTCCAGCAACTGGGGGCTGGACTTTTGATGGAGTCAAAGCTCAGGAACGGACGAGTCAAAAGCCGAGGCCCGAGGGCTTGTTTTGCTCCTGTACCCCTATTTTACTTACATTACCCGTGCCTCGAAGGGTGACTGATAGAGATTACCCTTCAGCACTAAGCCCTTGGCGACACCACTGCACAGCAAAAGAAAAGTCAGGGAGAGGCTCCACTTGGCGGAAAGCAAGTCCCAAGCAAACCTCGGGCACCGGGCCGGCGCTGCGACCGCGCGCGCCCTGCCCAGGGTTTCCGCCCCGCTGGACGGCGCACTCCCCGACGGGAACTGCGGTCCCCGCGGCCCGCGGGCCTCAGGCTTTCCCGACTCTGTCGCCGCCAGGAAACTACGAGTTCCAGGATGCCCGGCGCTGGCGGGTCACGCGGGAGGGGCGGCCGGCGCGGCTAAATAGTCTCCATCGGCCATTTTGTGGGAGAAGCTGCAGCGCCGCCTCTCCCCTCGCGTCTTCTCAGCTGTCGCCGCCGCCTCTTCCTCCGCCTCCTTCTTCGCCTCTTCCTGCCTGGTCTCGGCTTCCGCTGCCGCCGCTCCAGTCGAATCCCAACCCCGGGCGAAGCGCTTCCTTATTTATTTCCGTTTTCTCGCCACTACAGCCTCCTGACACGGTGATCCGGGCGGGCCCCGCAGGAATTTTATCCCCTCTCCGGCCTCACACTAGTATCGCATGTCCACTATCCAGAACCTCCAATCTTTCGGTAAGACGAGCTCGCCGCCGCCGACCCCGCGCGCGTCTCGGCCGCCGCCGCTCCCCGCCCGGGGGCCGCTGCTGCCCTCCCCGCACCCCGACTGTGGCTTTGTCTCGGCGCCCGGAAAATGGCGACGGGGCCCCTGGCGACCCCCTCCCCGAGGACGGCCCCGGACCCCGCGCCGCCCCCTGCCCGGGCCCTGGCCCTGGCCGCGCTCCCGCCGCCGCTTGCAGCCCTGGACGCCTCCGCGGCCGTCCCCGCAGGCTCTGGGCCGGCTACGCTCTTCGCGAGCCGGAGACCGGACCGGGGGCTTCGGGAAACCGCGTCCCTTCGCGCCCTGGAGCATCTTTTGGGGGGCATTTACCAAAAGATGCAAACACAGACCTCTGATCTGTCACAGGGTAGTGGTTCAGTCTTCTCTGTTTGCGTAGTAATTTGTGAAATTAGGCCTCCCGATATGCATTAATTTTATTTTTTGCAAGGCACATCACGCGGTTAAATGACTGGTGGGCACATTTGATGTTGGCTGTCTCATCAGAGTGTAACCCAGATGACGCACATTTTTATAGCGGCTATAAAATTAAGGTTTCATAAATCTTTTCTGTTGTTAGAGTGCCGTGTTCAACGGTAACATTATCTACCTTTAAACAACGTTTTTCTACAACGGGCATACTTACTCAAATTTTTGTCTTTTTGTGAGTACCTTTGTGAGGTTTTATTAATACTCCACCCCCATCTGCGAAAAAAGAAAAAGCACTAGAACCTTCATTGCTGACTATCTTGATTTCTAGTCTACTGTATTCTGGAAAGTACTCCCTAAAACAATATTTTTCAACTTTGGATTTTTTTGGTATCTCTTTCTAGACCCCTTTGCTGATGCAACTAAGGGTGACGACTTACTCCCGGCAGGGACTGAGGATTACATTCATATAAGAATCCAGCAACGAAACGGCAGAAAGACACTGACTACTGTTCAGGGCATTGCAGATGATTATGACAAAAAGAAACTTGTGAAAGCTTTCAAAAAGGTAAAGGAGTTAGGAAGAAAGGATTAAAATAGTTCTTGACACACATCTCTGAATTGGACTGCGATTCACACCTTTACTTGAAAATACCAGTGTGGATGAAAATGACTGGACTCACCTTGTTTTCATTCTTGTAATTAGTGCACAGACAATATGCTTATTCTCCCAGCATGGTCTCCTATCTTAAATAAAATTACGTGACTTTAAAGTAAAATGTAAAATATTTAGTTCTTGATGTTATATATAACATCATTTCCTTTGTGTGACCTGCTGATTCATTTACAAAGTAACTTAATTTGGAAGTGTCTTGGATTATAGGAAACAAAATATGTTGCTTAAATGTAATCAAGCCTATTGAAATAGTTGATTTTATTCTTGTGGTGGAATAAAACTTCATTGTATTTGATTAAATTATGTTGTGCGGTTTATATCCTTCTTCAGAAATTTGCCTGTAATGGTACTGTGATCGAACATCCTGAATACGGAGAGGTTATTCAGCTGCAAGGTGACCAAAGAAAGAATATTTGCCAGTTTCTCTTGGAGGTAAGATGATTGGATGCTGTTTTATAAATTTGAGATGCTTCTAAAATTGTATTTAAAAGCAATAGGAATTATTTACTACATAGTAAAAATCACATGGATGAAGCAAATTAGGTAATTGAGTGAAGTAAAGACTTGGTATTTATGTTGAGATAAAGCAGAGAGCTTTATCCAATTTATTTTGTCATTGGAATGATCTATATGTATTTACATTACACAGGTGTTAGTTAACATGCAAAGTATTCATGTATGTGTTGAATTTTGTTAACAGTGCATGCTACGGATAAACAGTGTTGCAATAACATGTTAATGATTATTTTCTTAGGAATGAATTTATATATTCATCAGATTCTACTAAATTAAATTTTATTTTATAGGTTGGCATTGTCAAGGAGGAGCAGCTTAAGGTTCATGGATTCTAAAATGAACCTAAATACGTGGAGAATTTCTTGAATAATTTTGTTCTCTAAACCCAGTTTGGCTGCCTTGTGAAATGATTCTCTGCAGTAAACGGACTTCTCATTTATTTAATCATTCAAACTTCCATTCACATCTGCATGATCACAGAAAACATGGGGTATGTAGGCTAGTAACACATAAGAAAATTGCAGTAAGATGGTAACAAAACCCCGTATTCATCTTAACATGTTTCCAATGGAAAATATTTTGTTTTGAGTGTTTATTTGTTTATTGTTCAGTTTATTACTTTTCATTTGATTAACTGTTTTTGTTGTATTAAACCATGTATGTTGCAGCTTAACAATAAAAAAAAACTGTGAATCCTTTTGTGAGCATTTATGCTCCTAAATCTAAGTGAAGTAAAATACACATATGTTTTGTCTTTCATAATTGGTTTTTCATTCTGCAAATACTTTTACTGATTAGTTTCAGTTGCTGTTACAACCAGAAATAGGGGAGAACTTTCGTTACATGTAGCTTACGTTTTTCATTTACTGACTTTAAGAAAATAGAAGTAGGAATACTACTTGCAAGCCAAGTAAAAGTTGGCGTGGCATTTATTAGAATGTAGTGTTAAATTTTTTTAGAGTATGACATTTAAACTTTAAGGTGTTAGCACATAGAGTTCTTTTATATCAGTTGTGTTAGGGGAATGCCAACACAAGTCAGTCCCTAAGTGCCAGATGTTACAATAGGCTTGTGCCATAAAGTGGTACAAAGTGCTTTTTTGTGGCAAGTGTAGGTGGTATCTCCCTTCTTACTAATAGAAGGTAACTGGGCTTTAGGTTAACTTCCCAGTAGTGCTAGAAAATGACAGTTGGCATTTCAGCCCCAGCTGGCAGCCAGAAAAGCCACGTTTTTTTGCTACACCGTGGTTTTGATACGCGTTTCACCAAAGAAAGCAAGTGCCCCAAATGACAATGACCAGGGGTGTTGGTGGTGTGAGAAATATAATTTGTAGTACTTAATTGTGAGATTTCTACAGCTCATACTTTTGAGTTCCAGACTTCTGCTTTCTATTGAGTAGTTAGATGGCTTAATTGTACAAACCATGCCATAAAAAAAATCACATAGCCAAGGCAAAGAACTGCATCTACAAATACAAATGTTAGCTTACTACATTCGAACAATGATGGTGTAAACAGTCTTATCACTTGGATCAATTCATTCTGTACCCAGTGATAGCCTGCCTCTATTTTTGATGATACTGCTTTTGGGAAAACAAGATTAGCCTCCACAAAGATTGCTTCTCAGAGGCACCAAGTGATAGATTTGTTACTTTGTCATCTCATCATACCTCTAGTCAAGAATTTTTAAGAGATGAGTACCCCAGAATACAGTGTCAAATTTGGTTAAGTTCATTTCATTAAATCGAGAAAGGTTTGGGAGAATTTTCCAACTTACTAATAAGCTTGTGGTTTTTCACCTATAACACTGAATAGTGATTGTATCGCTAGTTGACAAGTCTGTGAAAATAAAACCAAAACTAACATTAACATCCATATTCAAGTGTCGCGTAAAAACATTTGCTTATAGCTGCACTAGTGCCTAGAAAAGAACTATCTCCTGTTAAGGTGAGGTGGAGGAGGCCTCAGAGATGGGAAGAAAACACCCTTCATCCTAGGACTCATAAGTAAGCTCCCTAGTAATCACTTCATGTGGCAGGCCATGGGGTGGGACAAAAAGCCTTGAGCCAATCTTTTCTTTGGATTTTGTGAGGACCACTTCTGATCTTCCCTTTAGCCTATGAGCCTCAAATACCTGGTGAGACTTACAGGGTAGTTCCAATCCTTAGAGGAAAAACAGATCATTTACCCTTTTCCCTTTGAGCAAGCAATGGAAATAAAGTTTTTAATGTCTACAGATTTCTGCAATTTTACTGAAACTAGCAAGTTTGTGGATCCATAAACATCCATCTTCCTCGGTTGGGAAAGCTGACTAGGAAGCTTAGAGAAGTACCTGAGAGCAAATAACAGGTCTCATTGGCCTTTGCTTTGGAGGCAAAAGTGACTTAAGAGGCATTGCATAATTAAAGAGGGAATATAGACTGACTGAACTGATGCAGAAAATGGCAGCCAAACAGTACCTCCCTGTGCCTTTCATATAGATTTTGATTTGCAGTCTCTTCAGTGGTTTATACTTCAGGGTGCACAATGGAAGATGGTAGAGGATGAGTAGGTTTGTCCCTGGACTAAAACTGGCAGAGGCCACAGGAAAGTAGGATCTTTGGGAGAGGCCTGGCCTGGAGGAATGTGCTACTAGCAGCAACTGTCTTCCACCTTCTGGTCTTGGCCCTCCTAAGGCTCAGGAAGCAGCCTGCTCTACCTGTAACTGGAGCTCTTAATTACCCTAAAAAGGGAGTGGCCCTGCTCATATGGAAGGGATGGTCTAGTCCTAATTATGGCATTTAACCAAAATAACTTGAGAAATGCAGAGTGGTACTGTAGGCTTCTGTGTCCCACCAGCTGAGGTCCAGCTAACGAAACGAGTATTTATAGCTCAGGAGAAGAACCTCATTAGATCGCCCACACACACCAGTTCCTCTGGGTCTGAGGACTCCCCTTGCCAAGCCAGAGTTGGTGTGGGAGAGAAAGAAGGGAGGTATGGTACTGCTGTAAACTAAAACCAAGGGAGTTTTTTTCCTATGGACTATGATCATGTGACAACCAGGTGGTAGGACATTGTACTTTTCTGAGTTCAAGGGGCAAGTGAATCAGCTAGAATTAAGGAGCAAAACTAGATAAGCCTTCCGCCTTAAAGCCTCCTTTTATATGGCCACACACACTTAAGTCCTTTTTTATCTGGATGATGGAAGTGTGTGTGGAAGGAGTCATAAGTCGGAGGAATGTCTGTATTTCTTCCCTCCTGGGAAACATTTGGAAGAGTTAGTGTCAATAAGAGGAGGGAATGCCATACTGTCATTGGATATTCCTAATCCATGCATTATTGTGTCAGATGACATGCCAATTTGAACTCAGCATTGGCTTATGAGGATGTCACTGCCCACAATGTTAGGTGGCTTACCTGTTGCATTGTCAGTCTGGAGCTCTGCCCCCTGTGAACTGATGGCATAATGATACCTTCATCTCTAACTAGTGAACAGCCTACAAACTTTTTCATGCAAAAGGCAATTATACATAGATGGGTGCCATTCATTCAGGGCATCATAGGAGTCTAAAGTTCAAAGTCAAAATTCCGTGCAGGGCATCTAAGGGATCTCAGATCTCACGCCGGGCTTCAGCTGCTGCCTTCTGCTCCACCTTAGGAGAATTTGAAGGGCCTACAGCCTCTGCTAACTTTAACCCGTGGTTTTATCTCCATCTGTCCTTTACCCATTCTTGTCAGGACCCCAGACACAACTTATGAGTCCACTGGGCAAGGAACAGTAAATATCTAGGGAGTGAAGATAGAAACAAAAAGCATGTTTAAAAGTTTATTTTTTTCTAATTTTTCGTTGACACAATAATTGTACATATTTAGTACAATACATTTGTAATAAATATGATTATATATGTACAGAGACACAGTGATACTTCAATACATGCATACTCAAGATGTAATGATCAAATCAGGGTAATTAGCATATCTATCACCTCAAACATTTATCATTTGTGTTGAAAACATTTGAAATCTTATAGTTTATCCATGTCAATCATGACAAATTCTGTGAGGAACACAGCACGAAAGAAGGCTTGGTGGGAGGTATAATCCCTTGAAGTAATAAAAAGAATTCCCCTACTTCCTGGTCACTAATGTCCACTCCGAGTGCATCATTGCATTAACTTGTTAAAAACACAGGAAACCTTAGCCCAATACTCAGATTAAACTACCAGCATCAGGAAAAATAGTACATGAGTGGTGGGACACGCAGAGTGGGAACAACAAGCAATCCACCTGCTGGACCAAAAGTGTTGAAACAGGGTAGCCAGTAAATGATGCCATTAAAGAAGAAATTGGGGAAGCTAATTAGTGCGAGTAGGTAGTTCTTTATCACCCCCTTGTGGTCACTTAAAAAACTTGATGGCTCCTCGAAGTTCACA
This sequence comes from Loris lydekkerianus, assembly GCA_963574355.1. Classification (NCBI taxonomy): domain Eukaryota; kingdom Metazoa; phylum Chordata; class Mammalia; order Primates; family Lorisidae; genus Loris; species Loris lydekkerianus. Next base: position 4,715 of record CAUYPK010107865.1, on the reverse strand, counting down.
TAGATTACAAAGGTTTAAATTTCAGTTATCATTAAAGCATCAGCTGACAGGATTGATTTTGTCATCTCTTAAATGTGATCCAAAAATTTATCTAGCCAATCCTTCACTACAATCCATAAAAATCACTTGTGATTTGCTTTTACCTGGGAGAGATAATAATTGTTTTCATGGTCTTACCTTGGGGATCTATAAAGTCACCTCACCTGCTATCTATCACAGTGTTGTTAAAAGGAATTTAAATGTGAATGAAAAGAGACTTCTGTTTATGGCCTTCAGGGATGGGTGATTAAACTAGAAAAACCATCAAGACTCCTAAATTGTCACTTGTTGAGGAAGGACTTGGAGTTTTTACACACACGCCCTAAATAAGCAGTGTTCTCAGTTTAAATCTCTGAACAATACACAAGTTAATACACCTTTTTAGCTATTGGTGGCAGATCCACTTAAAAGGTCACCTGAAGACTTTTGGGAAAAGTAGTGACTAGATTCCCTAACGGGCTATAATGCATGATACCATTTTCTTAGGCCTGAGGGACACAGAACAGGACTCATTTGGAAAACCAATCATTAATATACTTACTTAAAGAGCCTCTGGCAGATCTGCACATGTAGGGGAGGGCTAATGAGAGCTCATAGTATCTTGGAAATGGTACCTCAGGGATTTGATTCTATCATACAAGAACCAACAGCAGCATCACCAGATGGACCCCAGGTTAGAGAATCCCCTCAGAGGTGCTGAGATCTATTACTTTAGAAAACTATCTTTTTAACAACAGAACCTCTGGGCCTTTCTATATTTTTTATCAAGCCCTAGCCCTCATTTTCTCACTTGTATTAACAACAAAAATAGCTAATGTCTTTTTAACATGTACATTGTAGGTCCTGCTCTGAGCGTTCTACATGCATCAGCTCTTATAATTCTCTTCACAGACTTCATGACCCAGTAGAGATTCCCTAGCTTACCATCACAATCACACTCCTGCAAATAACATTCATCTCCCTTGATCCTCTCTCCTTTTGTATTCGCTTTCCAAAATCTCAACCTTTGTTCAGTTCAACCATCTGACTACATCATACCTGCACGAAATACTTAGAGAAAAACAAGAGTAGGCCAGGTATGGTGGCTCACACCTGTAGTCCTAGCACTCTGGAAGGCCTAGGCGGGTGGATCTCCTGAGTTCAGGTGTTTGAGACCAGCCTGACCAAAGCAAGACCCCCATCTCTACTAAAAACAAAAACTAGCTGGGTGCTGTGGTGGGCGCTTATAGTCTTCGTTACTCAGGAGGCTGAGACAAGAGGATCTCTGGAGTGTGAAGTTGCTGTGAGCTATGATGCCATGGCACTCTACTCAAGGTGACAGAATGATATTCTGTCTCAAAAAAAGAAAAAGGGGCAACTGGGCACAGTGAGTCTGGGGAGATAAGACTCCAGGCATCTCTGGCTGGTGGGATCTGCCTATAATCATCCCTTTGAGGATACAGGGATTCAGCAAGGGACTTCTGGACCCTAAGAGGACGACAATAACAGTGGAAAACTGGCAAGTGGTTGCGTGTGTTAGTTTGACCTAATCCCACTGGCAACCGTAAGTACAAGCAGCAGTGAGACTTCAAATGGGAAAGGCCTTACCTGTGAACTGTTTTGGTGTCTTTAGACTTGGCACTTATTTGAACTGCCTTAGGGAGAGCTTGAGCAGGAGTGCGGAGAACTTTTGGCATTGTCTGGGGCCCCAGACTGAGCCACTGAGCTGGGCCGCAGGGAGCTGAGGCCAGCAAGCTCCACCCTCCGGGTCACAGAGCAAGAATCGGGTGGGACATAGGAACCTAGTGACTGAGCAGTCTAAAGGTGGGGACTGAGCTGCCTCACAGCCTTAACCCCTAGGGGCAGAGTGAGACGGTTTTGGCACACTGGAGCCTCGGGCTGTTGCCCTGGGTAGAGTGGTGTGGCATCACAGCTCATAGCAACCTCAAACTCCTGGGATTGGTGCCACCCGGACTTCCATAAGAGCTGTGCTGGTGACCCCTGACCCACGACCCGCACCCACCGGGCCTCTGCATGCCCTGACCAGCAACTGCGGGAGCCGTGCAAACCTGCGTCCTTCCTCCTGTGTCCTCCCAGCCTCCACACTGGCCTGCTTATCTGGCCAAGAATACTGGTAGCCACGTGCCCTCTGGAGCCCTCCCTGCCTCTGGCACAGCCCTGCTCCTGGCCAGAGACCGCTGGAGCCTTGGGCTCTCTGTGCCAAAGTCACTGGGTGCCAGGCACTCCCAAAACTGTGTGAACCATCTCCCGCCCTGTTGCTGGATCTGGGTGTGTCACATGCCAGAGCTGCTTTCACAACCAGAACTCCCTAGCTGAAGTAGCCCCAGAGGAACTACACAGGGTCACTCCCTACAAAGATCCAGCAACAATAGAGTGATCCTGCGGGGGTCCAATCTTGGAGAGATACCTCCCCAACAATGAGGACAGCCAGAGGCAACGGTCAAAAACAATCATGAGGTGAAATCAACAGGAAAACTCTGGCAATATGAATACTCAAAGTAGATCAACACCCCCAAGGATCAATGGGACAGGCACAGCACAAGATCCCATGCACAAAGAAATAGCTGAGATGTCAGAAATCGAATTCAGAATCTAGATAGCAAATAAGATTGAATTAGAACTCCAAGCAGTAACCCAAAAGAAATCTCAAGAATTCAACAAATTCAAAGACCAAACGACCAAAGATTTTGACACATTGAAACAAGAAGTTCCAGCTCTCAAATATCTGAGAAACACAGTAGAATCCCTCAGTAACAAAATGGAGCAAGCAGAAGAAAGGATTTCTGACACTGCAGACAAAGCTTGAGAATGCTCCCAAACTCTCAAAGAGGAACAGAAATGGAGGGCAAAAAGAGATCACTCTCTTAGAGAGCTCTGGAATAATTGAAAGAAAAACAATATTCATCTTATAGGGATCTCTGAAAGCGACAAAGTGGCTTCACAAGGCACAGAGTCTCTTCTCCATGAGATTATGAAGGAGAACTTTCCAGACATGCCAAGAGATTCTGAAATTCAGACAGCAGACAGTTTCAGAACTCCAGCATGACTCAACCTGAATAAGACATCCCCGAGACACATCATAACCAACTTCAATAAAGTTAATATGAAGGAGAAAATTCTAAAAGCTTCAAGATGAAAGAAAACCATTATGTACAAGGGGAAGTATATTAGAATAACTGCAGATCTCTCTGCTGAAACCTTTCAAGCTAGAATAGGATGGTCATCAACTTTTAATCTCCTAAAACAAAATAACTTTTAACAAATATGAAGTGCCCATACTTATATTTTCTTATTTTGTTGGTTTAAAGCCTATTGTACATGCAAAGAGAATTAGAACACCTGCTTTTTTCTGCTTGCCATTTGCCTGAATTATAGATGACCATCCCTTCTTGCTGAGTCTATATTTCTCTTTTAAGGCAAGATGAGATTCTTGTCTGCTGCAGATAATAGACCTGAGTCTTTGTATCCAGTAAGGCAACCTGTTCCTCTTAAGAGGACAATTTATGCAATTCACATTAATTGAGAATATTGACAATTCTCATAGTATTTTGGGAGTCGATTTTTCAAAGAATCCACTGAAAAGTTTTAATATTTTTGCCACTGTAGAAGTTGGAATTGGATCAAAAGTCCCCGAGTGAGTTTACTTTGGTGGTAGAGCATTGTGCTAGTAATTATGGATGATAGGTCTGAGAATATCCTGGAGAGCTGGTTAGTTATGGAAATTTCTTCAACATGTGAATGTCATTAAAGTATTTAATTTCTCTATAATAAATGAAACTCAGTTTAGCTGGATAGCCCACGATCCTGTTCGAAAGTTATTTTGTTTTAGGAGGTTAAAGGTGGATGACCACCCTGTTCTACCTTGAAAATTTCAGCAGAGAAATCTTTAGTTATTCTCATATTTGTCCCTTTGTAGGTTATGCTTTTCTTATATCTGGCTTTTGCAGAATTTCCTTCTTCATATAATAACTTTGGCAATATTAATTATAATGTTTCTGGAAGAAGCTTTATTGGGTTGAGTCCCGCTGCCATTCTGAAACTGTCTGCTACCTGAATTTCTGAATCTCTTGCCATGTTTGGGAAGTTCTTCTTGAGTATCTGTTGAAGTACAGAATCTGGTCCTGTCTAAACATCCTTATTAACCTCAGGAATTCTCATAAGGTGAATATAAGTTTTCTTCAAATTGTCCCACAGCTCACTGAGAGAATGATCTGTTTCTGCTCTCCACTTCTCTTCCTTTTTGAGTATTTGGGAGCATTTAAAAGTTTTGTTTTGTTTTTTTTTTTTAAATTAAATCATACCTGTGTAAATTAATGTGATCATGGGGCACCATACACTAGTTTCATAGACCGTTTGACACATTTTCATCACACTGGTTAACATAGCCTTCCTGGCATTTTCTTAGTTACTGTGCTAAGACATTTACATTCTGCATTTACTACGTTTCACATATACCCTTGCAAGATGCAACGCAGGTGTAATCCCACCAATCTCCCTCCCTATGCCCACCTCCCCACTCCCTCCCCTCCACTTCTCCCTTCCCCCTATTCTTAGGTTGTAATTGGGTAATAGCTTTCATGTGAAAGCCATAAATTAGTTTCATAGTAGGGCTGAGTACATTGGATATTTTTTCTTCCATTCTTGGGAAACTTTACTAAGAAGAATATGTTCCAGCT